>QJPP01004432.1:0-91350 GCA_003996215.1 Jaltomata sinuosa
CGCTCTCGCGCCATACTTTTTACAACAGCTAGAGTCTCGACCAAACACTTCTCCTCAAGGTGCACATCCGCAGGAGGTTCCTCAATGGCATTCATGACCGCGACCACTCTCATGTCACTTGGTCGCTTCATCAGCTTGGTTACATCAAACTTGACCAATTCATTGTTCAATCGGAGGGTCAGCTCGTTTTTCTCCATGTCAACCAACACTCTCGCCGTAGCTAACAATGGTCGCCCCAAGATGATAGGAACTTCAAAATCTACTTCGCAATCCAGGATCACAAAGTCAGCAGGGAAGATAAGCTTACCGATCTTCACTAGCACATCAGACAATACTTCAACAGGTCGTTTTATCGAACGATCAGCCATCATCACTCTCATGGACATTGGTTTAGGAGGTCCCAAACCCAATTTGTCATACACTGCTAGCGGCATCAAATTTATACTAGCCCCAAGATCACACATAGCTCTTCCGAAGTTGAGCTTCCCGATGGTACATGGAACAGTGAACGCACCTGGATCTCCTTTCTTTTCCACTAATGATCTAGAGGAAATAGCGCTGCAGTGATGGAGGTTGTCTTCCAGCTCAAAGCTTACCGTCCGCTTCTTTGTAATCAAGTCCTTCATGAACTTGGCATAACCGGGCATTTGTTCTAGAGCTTCCACCAAAGGTATGTTTATCGAAATTTCTTTCAACATGGTCACGAAGTTCAGGAACTTGCCATCGTCAGCTTTCTTTTTCAAACGCTGTGGGAACGGAGGTGGTGGTCGAGGCATCATCGTTGGAAGCTTTTCAGCTTCCTTACATTTATTTGCAGGCTTTGGAATGTCCTCTTCCTCTACCGCCTGATCATCTTTTGCAGCCTCACCTTGTGCATGAAGTACCGGATGTGATTTCGGTAATATTTTTCCGCTTCTAGTGGTGATTGCCATGCAGCTTGCGTCATTTTTCGGATGGGTGGTGTCGCTCGGCAAAGTACCCGGTTTCCTTGGGTTTAGAGATGCCGAGATGTGACCCACTTGCTGCTCTAGTTGCTTGATAGCGGTTGAGTGTGACTCCACTACCAGACTCAATGATGATAACTCATTCCGCATTGCCTTTACCCCAGAGTCAGTCGATTCCCCCTTAAGCAGCATCTTCGCCATCATATTCTCAAGTTTGGATGTCTCAGCCTCGCTGCCTGCTTTGTCCCGATTGCTAGGTGGTATATACAACCCACCTCTATCGGTGTTGTTCCTCCAGCTTCCTTGGTCGCGATTTTTGTAGCCACCATTCTCATAGTGGTTTGGATAGTTCCGACCTTGGTGTCCTTGGCCATTGGCCTGGAAACCCCCCACATAATTCACGTCCTCAGTTTCTATACCTTGGGAACTGGCAACCTGTACCTTCTCCATACTTCCTGACGTCAAGTGCTTTGTCAGGAGATCTAACTGTGTTTTCAGGTGCGCCATGTCTTGGTCACGTTCCTCCTCTTTCCTACGCTGCTCAGCTGACATACCAACTGTGTAGGTGCTAGCTGCAACCTCTGAATCTCGTGTATGCCAGGCTCTGTTGGTCTTGGTGAGCCTGTCCAACGTAGTTGTGGCCTCAGCAAAAGAAAGTCCCATGAATGCACCACCTGCTGCGTTGTCTAACGTCGGCTTCGTAGCCGAATTTAGTGCCCTATAGAATGTCTGCATCAAGACGTTGTCGGCCAATTGATGGTTCGGGCACTGTGCCAGCTTCTTCTTAAATCGCAACCAAGTCTCGTGCAGTGCTTCGTGTGGTTGCTGCCTGAAGTTACTAATCTCATCCCTCAACTGTATCATCCGAGAGGGAGGAAAGAACCTTTCTAGGAAAGCTTCCCTCAACTCTCCCCACGTTGCGATAGAGTCGGGGGCCAATTCTGTCAACCACAATGCTGCCTCATCAGACAGAGACAACGGAAACAACCTGAGCCTGATCGCTGTCTGACTCACGCCTGGCAGCTCGAATGATTTGCATATGCCCACGAAGTTCATCAAGTGCTGGTTTGCATCGTTGCCAGCAACACCGCGAAACACTCCTCTCAAGTTCAACAGCTGTATCATCGTGCTAGTGATGTTGAACTTGGCTCCGGGCGGTAGCGGTGGAACAATAATGGCGCCCGTCGCGCCAGCTCCATCTAAATCAAGCTCATCATCATTCCGTGCACCATCGTCCTGCAGACCACCAGCATTCAGGTTTTGTTGGGCCTGCAAATCAGCAGCGAGCCTTGCTGCCTCTAGTTGTGCGGCCATGTTCTGCCTCAATGTTCTAGCAAGTTCGGGGTCGTAAGGTATAATTTGTTTCCCCGAACTTCGGGTATTATGCATGCACAACTTTGTACCCTGTCAAAACAAAAACAACAAACAAACGTAAAGCAGGAAATTATAACAAAAAGTCAAATAAACACCAAACTTAATCAAAAACCGTATTCCCCGGCAACGGCGCCATTTTTTATAACGCTCAAACTACACCTCTATTTAAGAAGCGTAAGCGATCGTTGTCAAATATATAACCCAACAAGGTTGGGGTCGAATCCCACAGAGAATATGGTGATGATTAAGTCTTTGGTGAATTAAGTGACTAGTTGTCAATCGATTCCAGTAAATAAGGGGGGGTTTTGTAATCAAATTGTAAACAAAACAATAATAAACGTAGGGGGTTTAAATCAGTAGGAGAGAATGAACTAGGGATGTGTTCACCATGGCGTTGTAACAATGTCGATTCTAGGCTTAACCGGGTTCTTTCTATATGATTGTCACGATGTGATTGCGTCAATTGTATCGTCTAAACGTCTCTCGACCGAATAAACAAATTTCCTTTTCTATTCTTTCGACCTCGAAAAGATGTACTTTTTAGCTTAGCAATCCTAACATCAAGTAGAGTAATCCAGTTACGGCATTATTCTTTAAGACGAGAGTTTGTAGTCTCGAATCCTTGTTGTTTAATCAAGTTTTCCCGGTTTAAATCTCTTTACTCAAGCAAACTAAACCTAGGCATGTTCTAATGTTTGCAACCACTAGAAAACGTGACATAAAGTATGATTAACAACGTGACAATACATATATCGAACCCAACGCTACCCGGGATCTATATTGCTACGTTTGCCATGGCTCCCACAACCCTAGTTGCGGGAGTTTTAGTTCCTCATGCTCGAAGATGAAAAGAAGAAAGTCATGTTCATAAAATAATAAAGAAACGAGATCCTTACAATATATTGAGAACAATCTTCAAGTATCCAAGAACAATAAAAACCAAGAACTCAAGAACGAATCAAGAACAATAATGTTAATTCAAGAATCGTGTTCTTGCTCTCGAAAACTAATTAAAACGTGTTTGAAATAATGGGAGAATTAATTCTAACATAAACCTAACATAGGGTATTTATAGGAGTCAAAGAAACCAAATCCAAAACGGGCTAGGAATCCCCAAAAACGCGGGTCGCCGCCTGAGTCACTGCCTAAGCGTGACGGTCAGGCTGACGGACCGTCAAGGCAGTGACGGACCGTCGCCTGGACCGTCACTGCTAGGCAGTGGTTCAACCTGGAGGTCTGCCTTGGTGTGACGGTCCCAGTGACGGACCGTCACATGTGTGACGGCCCGTCACTCAGGCCGTCACTCTTAGGCAGAACTTCGTTTTTCTCGTATTTTCTTCCGTTTTCGTGTTTGCTTCCATTTCCTACAAATACAACATAAAAACATCAAAAACAACAATGGTTGCTTGAAAACGTACGATTGTTCTTAGTAAAAAGGAGTCGAAAGTGGCGTAAATTAGCGTCACATCATACTTGAAAGCAAAAGTACAATAAGATCATTCCCACTACTTTCGAGAAGAAGGTCAGTGTCAGGCTGTCTCAATGTCTTAAAAGAGTTCGAGATAGTAAAAAGTGTGGATCTTGTCTTCTACCTCATCTTCATGAGCAGCTTAAAGAATATTGAAATATGGAAGAGTTCAGAGCATTGTCTGAATAAGCCAAGAAATCGAGTCCAGTGTCAAAGGTGGATCACTGCACACTATGGGTGCAAAGAGCGTAGCGGAGATTAAAAGGGAAATGGTAAGTAATAATATTAACCTTTTAACTTATATGTTTATATAAACTTGATTAAATATTAATTACTTGATTAAATATTAATTACTTGATTATGTTAAATTTATTTTGTTTGCAGGAAAAGGAATTGAGGAGCCCTCTGACTCAGGCTGAGCTTTTTTGAAGAGGCCACACAAGAGAGAAAAAATGAATCAGATAAGGATGTATGGGTTGAGCAAAGGGCTCAAGACGCCTATGTAAGTTTTAAATTTTAGATATAATTAAAGTACTAACATATATATATCTATTTATTATGTATATATTGTAATTTTTATTTTTTTATATGTAGGATGGGAGTGGACGTGTCTTATCTGAGTACATCTAGACTCAATAAGGTCAGGGCTTGCTGACCCAGCCTACAAAGGAGGAAGCCACTCAAACTTGGACCAAAAAAGTGGCAGGGGGAGATAAAAGGGGAGAGTCTATATTCTAGGCTCTAGGAATGATGTGCGACACATCGAGTCAGGACTGGAAGGTATTGGATCCTCGTCCCAGGCTGAGGCAGTTGATGGTGTTCAACTTGCATATATGTCATAGCAGATCGTATATCTTATGCTTGCCTTGGCAGAATCTAAGAGAAAATGGGTTGAGATCGATAAAGATATGTGCAAGACCGTCTAGGATCTTAAAGAACAAGTATCTTCCTTGATTGGTCATCGCCGATATAGTGAAAATCATACTCCTTCCTCCTCGTCATCATGTGATGACGTGACTGAGCATAGTGATAATGAGGAGGAGTATGTGGATACTACTCCCCCAATAGGATTGACTCATTTAGTTTATTTTCCTCTACTCTTAGATATTTTGACGCTTTGACACTTTTTTTATGTTATTCAATACTTTGTAGGTCCTTTTGATGGACTTTTTATGTGTTTAGTCATATTATTATTTGTTATTTAGTTTTTTGTTCATGTTGTAATAGTTTTATGACTGTTGTGGCAGCAATTAGTGCTACTTTGGGCTGTATTTAATTTATTTTGTAAATGGCAGGTGGTGCATCTTGAAAAGGCAGGTTTCTGCTTCAGGAAAAAATACAGAAAAGTGATGGACAGGATCTCTTTTGTTCGTCGCTTTTCTATAAATTTTAAAAAAAATTCTCAGAAAAAGTGACTTTGTCTGTTGCTTTCCTGGAATTTTTTTAAAAAAATTACCAGAAAAAGTGATATTGTCCGTCCCTTTGTTCTTCAAGTTCAAGAACAAAGCGACGGACAACGTCGTTTTCTTAAAAAAAAATGTTGCTTTTACATTTGCATCGATGTCCGTCGTTTATAAAGTAACGCTGTCCGTCTCTTTTGGAAAAGCGACTGACCACTTTTCCACGGAAGTGAGTCCATCGCTTTTCCATTGATTTTGGCCAAAAAAGCAATGGAGAGCGTCGCTTCTGGCCATCGCTTTTCAAGATTTCTTTAGTAGTGCATGGGAGAGATTCAAGTCTCTTCTCAGAGATTGTCCACATCACCAGCAGGAAAATGAGGTATTAGATCATACTTTTGTTGAAAGTCTTGACCATAACACAAAAAAATTTCTAGATTCGGCTCACAAGAGCCACTTTATTACTTGCACAACCATGTACACTTTCATGTGCGCTTGGGAGTCTAAATCAGTAAGTCAAGTCTCAAAACCACAATAAAAGGGTGCTCAGAGCATATCTGGGTCTAAATCAGTAGTAAAAACAAGTCTAGCACTCGGCTCGATCGAGTCTAGTATTGTCTCAAATTAGTTGTAAATATGTCTAGCACTACGACACAGCCGAATCTAGTATAAGGGTGAAGCCCGGTTATAAAATCATTATAATACCTCTTTTACTCCAAGAAGATCCATAAAATCAGTTTCAAAACCTTTTATAACCATTTATACTGAAAATGGTTCCTCAGGGCCATCTAAGATTTAGAAAACTGGTTAGAGTATGCCCGCAGCCAAAGTAGTAGTAAATAATGTATAAAAACTCTTTATATGCATGATAATGGTATGCCAAATACAATCAATAGACCAACGGCTCAACAATCAACCTATCGGCCCTGCACAAGCTCAAGTCATTCTACAACATAGATAACCGGTTTTATAATCATAATTCCGATGTATGGGAGTCATGAGAATTCTCAAATAACCCACCTTCTACGGTCTAGAGTTAAATACAAGGCCACACAGGGCCACAAGGGGTAATGCTACCAACTAAATCGAATACTACAATGCGACGATATGAAAAAAAGTTGGACAGGAAAAAAGCAGACAAGGTCTGGGGTGCCAAACTAATAAACCCAACCCAAGATGCTAAATAGTGCAATTATAGCCTATATACGCAAAGTCTATGAGAAGAAACTGTAACCTACCTGTTAACTGATGACCAGCTGCTGGAACAATGAGATCCAAGCCCGAACTGCTCTGAGAAGTTCCAAAAAACAATCACACTACCACAAATATATTCTACGCATTAAAACAAGACTAACGATATCCATATTGCTAAAAGTTTGGCCGAATTGAAATCTGGGTCAAAAGTAGGCCTGTGGGCCCCATAACTCGAAACTAGAAATAAAAATTACTATGTGGTTTTCAACCTTGCCAGGAACACATACCCAAAAGTTGAGCGAAAAATGAGTAAAGAAATGGCCTAAAATAGTTCGGAGAAGAAGTGGGAATCAAATGAAACTTGCAAAAATCTAGAATAAAAAAGGAGAATTACTTACCACAAAGAGAGGGAGTAAGTCTACGAGATAAAACACGCACAATTACAAACCAGCAGCCCAACCAGTAGCTAAAACCCAAACAAGAAACCCCAAGTCTCCAAACCACCAACAACCATCAAACATGATCAACAACTAAAGAATCACCTACTGGGTTCAAAACAGATATAGATACAGATAATGGCTTACTAGACAACCCCAAACAAAGAACAAAGTAGGCAAAAACATACAAGCATGTAGAACCAGGATTAAATAATGCTAAAGCTGACTGGCGGTATACAGAAATTGTACTTGTAATCATTGCATCTGAGGCCTCTACCTCTGGTCTACCAAGGACCGCATAGAACTGATGTCAACCTCCACCTGACTGACTGTTATCCCTACCACCTGTCTTGCCACACTGGGTACCACCTCAACCCTGAACACCACCTCCTTTAACTGGTGGCTTCACTTCTCTGGGAGGCTAAGCTTGATGAACTGTACCCTATTAGGGGCACACTCTAGCATAGTGACCGATGATACCACACTCATAGCAAGGCCCTGATAGCCCACCCTATCGGGATGAACTAGTTGAACAGATATGGCCACCACGGCCTTATTCCCTAGAAATTGTACCCCTCGAAGTCTGGCCACTGTAACCCTGGTGACTACTCTGAACCTGCTCAAACTCAGGCCCACCTGAAGCCAGAAAAGATGCCTGAACTGGCCGGCCAGACTGACCCTAATGCTATTACGGTTGATACCCTGGCCCTACCGGCCTGAACCTCTACCACCATAGAGGGAACCATTGTAGTTGCCCTGATGTCGTGGCCTCTTATCTTTGTCCTCTGGATCATGATGGTGCAAATCCTTCATAGTACGAACATGGTCTGCTATAGCCTGGAAAGGTCACCCATTGGCAACTAGTATCTCAACAATCTGTCTATGCTCTATCCTTAACCCGCAAATAAACCGGCAAACTCTGTCTGGCTTGATAGGAATTATCATGTCCCCAAATAGAGACAACTAGTGAAAACAGGTCTCATACTCAGACACGAACATGGATCCCTACATCAGTCTTGTGAACTGCTCTTTGCGACGCTCACGATTACTCTTAGGTAAGAACTTGGCCATAAAGGCCTTATAAAACTCTCTCCAAGTCAACTTAAGAGATGAAGATGGTCTGCAAGCTACCTTGGCCCTTTACCATAGCTTAGTTGGGCCCTTCAGCTAATAAGTAGTATAACCAACCCCGTGAGTATCCAATAACCCCAGATGATGGAGCATCTTCTCACAAGTAGAAATGAAATCATACAGATCCTTATTAAGTGTACCAGAAAACCTAGGCGGCGCCAATCTCAGAAACCTGCCCAAAGCCTTCTGCTCTGTCTTTGTCATAACTGGGCGAGGAGAAAGAGGTTGAGAAACAAAAGGTACTAGAAGAACCTCAACACGGGTAGCCATAGTATCAAGCTATGCTCCTGAACTCTGAACACCCAAGGCTACCCCCTGAGCAGATGTTTGTGCTACATCTGAAGGTTGACCATCAATCATCCCCAACAACTGAAGAAACAAACCCCATATATCTGACAAAGGAGTTGGTGCTGGTGCGAATACAGATGATGGTGCTGGCCCTAATGGCACTTGGGATATCCCCTTGTCTATGGTTTGTTGCTTTGGAACTATCTTAGGCTCAACCTCAACCCTAGTATCTCTAGGGGGTGACACTGCTTGGGCACGTCCTCAACATCTACCTTTACAACCACCCTAGCCCCTAGCTAGAGTCGGGTGTGCTGGGGTTGAAGGCTCACTCTTGCCCACTGTTGAAGACCTTGTATGAGCCATTTACAGAAGAGTGAATTAGAACAAGTGAGATTTCCAGGAACTATCTATGATAACACACACAATATAAAAGCAAAAAAAGATCCATGTTTCCTAGGATGCCACTGTAGCCTCTTGAGGATTGAGTACGGATGTCTCTACCACAATCCGCAGGACTGTACTAAATATTAGCTCTTATACTAATGACACTGGTGAACCTAGGATCTGATACCAAGCCACCAATACTGAACTCTAAGGACGAAGTCTATGATCTACGTTACTCTTCTGCCTACTCTGTTGGGATCCGACAAGTCAAGCCTAACCAAATGGTTAGCCAAGGACTAAATGTACAAGGCCAATGACCACTCTGAAACTGAAAGAGAAGATAAACTGACCATGCTCACTGTATTCTGACTCAAGGAATCTTCTACCACGTTTGCCTTGACTGGATGGTAAAGAATAGTTAAGTCATAGTCCTTCAGTAACTCAATCCATCTGTCGCTGAATAGTCTGCCAAAACTGAGATTGATATTGCCTAGGTTCTCTGGTACTTTTTGTAAGGATTCATATGATTTCATTACTACTTGTGAGGAGATGCTACATCACCTGTGGTTATTGGAGACTCACGGGGTTGGTTATACTACTTATAAGCTGGAGGGCCCAACTAAGCTATGGTGGAGGGCCCAGGTAGCTTGCATACTATCTTCATCTCCTCAGTGGAATTAGAGAGAGTTTTATGAGGCCTTTATAGATAAGTTCTTACCTCAAAGTGATCATGAGCATCGCAGAGAGTAGTTCACCAGACTGATACAGGGATCCATGTCCGTGTCTGAGTATGAGACCCGTTTTCACCAGTTGGATCCATTTGGGGCCATGATAATTCCTATCGAGCCAGAAAGAGTTTGTTGGTTTATTTGCGGGTTGAGGACAGAGCTTAGATAGATTGTTAAGATACTAGTTTCCAGTAGGTGACATTTCCAGGCTATAGCAGACCAGTTTCGTACTATGGAGGATTTGCACCATCATGATCTGGGGGACAGAGATAAGAGGCCATAACATTAGGGCAGCTACAGTGGTTCCCGCTACAGCGGTAGAGGTTCAGGCTAATGGGGTTGGGGGTATCAGCCACATCAGTATCAGGGTCAGTCTAGCCGTCCAGTTCAAGCATCAGTTTAGGGTTCATGTGGGCCTCAATTTGAGCAGGATTAGAGCAGTCACCAGGGTTACAGTGGCCAGACTTTGAGAGCTACATCTTCTGGGGAATCAAGCCATGGTGGGTATACCAGTTCAGCTAGTTCATCTCGATAGGGTGGTCCATTAGGTCATTACTATGAGTGTATAGTCATCGGTCACTATGCTAGAGAGTGCCCTTAGTGGGGTACAGTTCATCCAGCTCAGCCTCTCAGAGCAGTGCAACCATCGGTTAGAGAAGGTGGTGTTCAGGGTTGATGTGGTGCCTAGTATGGCAATACAGGTGGTAGAGATGGTGGTCAGCGGAAGTTCTATGTGGTCCTTGGTAGACCGAAGGTAGAGGCCTCGGATGCAGTCATCACATGTATAATTTATGAATATCGCCAGTCAGCTTTAGCATTATTTGATCCTTGTTCTACATGCTCGTATATTTTTGCCTACTTTGTTCCTTGTTTGGGGTTGGCTAGTGAGCCATTATCTATTCTTGTATCTGTTTTGACCCCAGTAGGTGATTTTTAAGTAGTGGTCGGGTTGGGAGATCATGTTTGATTGTTGTTGGTGGTTTGGAGACTTGGGGTTTCTTGTTTGGGTTTTAGCTACTAGTTAGGCTGCAGGTTCGTAATTGTGTGTATTTCATCTCATAGACTTGCTTCCTCTCTTTGTGGTAAGCAATTCTCCCTTTTTATTCCAGATTTTTGCAAGTTTAGCATGATTCCCTCTTCTTCTCCGGGTTGTTTTAGGCCATTTCTTTACTCATCTTTTGCTCAACTTTTGGGCATGTGTTCCTGGCAAGGTTGGAAACCTCATAGTAATTTTATTTTTGGTTTTGGGTTATGGGGCCCATGGGCTCGCTTTTGACCCAAATTTTAACTCGGCTAAATTTTTAGCAATATATGTATCATTAGTCTTGTTTTAATACGTAGATTATGTTTGTGGTAGTGTGATTGCTTTTCGGGACTTCTCGAAGCAATTCGGGCTTGGACATCATCATTCCAGTAGCTGGTCATCGAACGACAGGTAGGTTACAATTTCTCCTCATAGACTTTGCATATATAGGCTATAATTTCACTATTTTGCATCTTTGGGTTGGGTTTATTAGTTTGGCACCCAAGACCTTGTCCGCTTTCATCCTGTCTGGCTTTTTTTATATCGTCTCATTGTAGTATTCAGTTCAGTTGGTAGCATTATCCATTGTGGCCCTGTGTGGCCTTGTATTTGACTCTGTACCATAGAAGGTGGGTTATTTAGGAATGTCCGTGAGTCCCAGACATCAGAATTACGATTATAAAACTGGTTATCTGTGTTGTAGAATGACGTGATCTTGTGCATGGCCAATAGGTTGATTGTGAGCCGTTGGGCTACTGATTGTGTTTGGCATACCATTATCATGCGCATAAAGAGTTTTTCTATATTATTTACTACTACTTTGGCTGTGGACTACTATAATCGGTTTTCTAAACCTTGCATGGCCTCGAGGGACTATTTTTAGTATAAATGGTTATAAAAGATTTTGAAACTGATTTTATGGATCTTCTTGGAGTAAAAGAGGTATTATGATAATTTTATACTGGCTTTCACACTTATGCTAGACTCGGCTGTGGCGTAGTGCTACACATATTTACTGCTGATTTGAAATGATACTAGACTCGGTCGAGTCGAGTGCTAGACTTGTTTTTACTACTGATTTAGACTTAACTAAATTGGGGTTTTAAGACTTGGCTTACTGATTTAGACCTGGATTGACATCAGGTAGTCATTTTGAGATTATGATTACTGGTTTAGACTCGGATACACTCCGAGAAATTATATTTGAGATTCTGAGATTTAGTATGTGGTCGAGGAACTCCATGGACCTTGTCAGTCTGGACCAGGGGATATGTGCTGCGAGTGTTAGAGGAGAGGTATATGGTGTAGTTGAGGTATACAGGTGCGTCCTTTCAATGATCCTACTTACTGAGCCTATGGGCGCCGAATGAGGTACATACAGCACTACTGTCACACTTGGTTTCACCATAGCATCATATCATGCATTTGTGTTCGATTCCACCCTTGTTTGTTATTTGATGTGTGTACTCTTTGATAGTATGGGATGTCGAAGGGTTTATTTTCACTTATATGTATTCGTCGGGTGTATGAGCGCCCGTTGGGACTGTAGGTAGATTTATTATTATTATATCATATTGTGTTACTGGTTCATTTTAGAGTTACATTTGGGTTATTGTTCGATTATTCATATTTGAAAACTGTGTTACTAGGATGATATAGTTAGTAGTAATGTTTCAAGCATGAGTATGTGTTACTTGCTCTTTCTTCCTTCCCTTTTTACTTAAGGTTAGCGGTATATTGCCATTCTTCTTAAACTCTCTCTTTATATATTGTTGTTGCAAGGATCCAGATGCATTCTCCTTCCCTTCACCTGTGTTTTATGATATATATATCTCTTATGGCTAGCCTAGTATTGTTGTTTTCTCCTTGTATTTTATCTGTGCTAGCTTTCGTGTACTTCTCTAGTTATTTTTGTGACTACTTTCCTTAATGTATGCTATTTACTTCTTTTATGTCTTATGTGCGCTCAGTCGACCTATGATGCCTATTGGGTACCCATTGCTTTGTAATTGGTGATCATACTATATTTTTGCATCTTCCTGGTGCAGATCCTAGTGTGGGCTCTCGCTGTTGATAGTGCATGCAGACTCGAGCAGCTTTCCAGACATCCGAGACTAGGGTGAGCTCCTGGTGATCGGGGCTTAGCTTTTATCTCTTCTTTTATACCATGTACTTTTTTGTTATTCAGAGACAGTTGTATATATTCTTTTGCACCCTTATGTACTCTATTTTTGTAGTGATGGCTTTTGTACTGTGATACCAGGTCGTAGGATGGTTTAGCTTCCATTATATATATATTCCAGTTGTTATATACCTTTTATGTTCTCTCTTGCTTCCGCTTATTTATATTGCTTCTTCTACGTGCTTAGTTGCTAGTAGCCCATTACTAACCGTTCTGGGCTACGTGGATTGGCTTGCCTACATGGGGGGTTGTAGGTGCCATCATGACCTGAGAAATTAGGTCGTGACATGTTTCTACCTGTTTTATCATTATTATCTTCTCTGTCAGCTTAGTTAGCTCGATTTCCATAGATAACTAGATTTAGGTGGATTCCTGTAGTTAGTTTACTTTCCTATACCTTTTAATATATATTATCTTTATGAGCTCGGTCAGCCTATGATGCCTACTGGGTACCCATTGTTTTAGTACTCATACTACACTCTGCATCTTTTTTTGATGCAGCACCTAGTACAAGCCACTCTCGTTGATCCTCCTGTCATTTGTGGTCAGCCGTTGTTTGGATCATTGTGAGTTCCTGATGCCTTGGAAACTTTTACTGCTTTCCATCTATCTTTTTGTCTATATTTTTTATTTTGAATAGACAGTACTTGTTGTACAGTCACTCCGTACCTTAGACACTCTTCTACCGGTAACGGCAGGTCTGGGGTTGGTTTTTGTGTATATATTGTCTTCTACTGGGTACCCATTGTTTTGGTACTCATACTGCACTCTACATCTTTTTTTGATGCAGCACCTAGTACGAGCCACCCTCGTTGATCCTCCTGTCGTTTGTGGCCAGCCGTTGTTTGGATCATTGTGAGGTCCTGATGCCTTGGAGACTTTTACTGCTTTCCATCTATCTTTTTGTCTATATTTTTTATTTTGAATAGACAGTACTTGTTGTACAATAACTTCGTACCTTAGACACTCTTCTACAGGTAACGCCAGGTCTGGGGTTGGTTTTTGTATATATATTGTCTTTTCGATCACTTTAGGACCATTTTTGTATATTTATTACTGTTGGTATGTATCTATACTATTGACTCCTATTTCCTTATATTTCTCTTTCGCTTTCTTATTTGATCTGTTTTATTATCTTCCGCATCTTTGGATTGCCTTGCCTACCGGGGGTATGTAGGCGCCATCGCGGCCTGATTTTGAGTCGTGACATTTATCTGATCTGATTTTTAAAAAAAATTATGCATATTATTTTGTTTAGTTGTGATATCTGTTTTCTATAGATTTTTTTTAGTTATGAATATTATTTAGCTGTGATATTTGTGTTTAATCTGCTTCTTGGTTGTTTAGTTATGCTAGATCTATGATTTTTTTAAAAAATTTGTTTTAATTACACTAACATGAGCATATATAAGTTAAATTATTTTAAGAATCCTATACTTGCTTATGTCTCTAAGAAGGAGGAAAATCCGTTAGTTTGAGAGTCATTTTACTTCTTGTTTCCTATACATGTTTTAATGAGTAAAAACTAATAATATATTGACTGATTTTTCAACTTTATTTTTCTTTGTTCTTCACACATTCTTGCACAAACATGGGAATTAAAGACAACTAGCTTTTTTGTGCCATATTTTCGTACTTGTTGGACTGTTTGTGGCTTTGCTCATCTTTCTTCGGAGTAAATTTCATAGGTGGTCATCTATCTTTGTGTGTATTGCTTAAAAGTCACTATTCTTTATTTTATTACATAAAAATCATTTAGAATTTTGTCTTATCATTCACAAAAGTAACTTTGATAAAATTTTGGTTAAAATTCTACCTAAAATGTGAGAGAAAATAACAAAAATATCCTTTATGTTTGAGGGCAGGTTCAAAATGATCTCTTAAATGTACTTTTGAGTAGTTTTGATCCACTATTTTATGAACCTTTTTATTTTCATATACCTATTAAATTTAATGAAAATTAAAAAAAAAACTTGAAATCTATAATGTAAAATAATTACATTTTCACTTACTTACCTTTTAATAATATATTATTTTGTTTAATAAATTCATAGAAATTTTTATTTCTTTTTAATATAATTATTGTATTATACTATCAGTACATTATTAAGTAAATAAATATAATTTTTAAATTCTTTTGTAATAATTTCTATGAATATTATTATTAACACATTGAATATGCAGCCTAAACTATAATATTTTTAATAAATAAAAGTTGTTAAAGGAAAATTTAAGAAAAAAAACAAAATAAGTTACTTATTATGAAATTAAAAAAATTGAAAAGTTTTGGATGGAAAATTTTTTGGAAGGGTCAGGGACAGGGGTGAAAGATTTGTTGAAAGTTGAAAATGGTAGCATGCTGAAAATTTTAAAGTTTATACATAATATTTCACTTCTTGATATTTCAATTATTTTATAAAATAATTGATTCCAAGTAAATTTCATTTTTACTAAAATTTATACAATTGATACTTTAAAAATGTGTCCAACGACAGCGAAGAGAGAAAATTAAACACATACTCTTCATTTTTATTTAGTGGTAATAGTGAATAAAATAAATAAAGGGGAAGAAACCAACAAACATGTTTATAAAATTAATTAAAAAATAGTATTAGTAGGGGAAAATAAGTTAAGTATACATTTTTGCATTAGGAATAAACATGTTAAAAGAATTGTTACAAAGAAATTAAAATAACCAAAGTAAGTGTGGTGTCATACGTCGTAGGGAGATCAACATTATAAAGCAAAAATTACAAGGAAAACACCTCTAAATGTGAGTTCATATTAAGTTCTATTTTCACAGTTTTATAAATTTTAATAATCAGAGTTTGTTAATTAAGTATTTTTGATAGAAACCAAATGTACACACATTTATCAAGCTTAAAGTACCAAAATTGCTCAAAAGTATATTTAAAAAATTATTTTGAATCTATCCTCAAACGTAAGGAATATTTTTGTTATTTTCTCAAATTTTAATTTTGTCAAAGTTACTTTTGTGACAGATGAGGCAAAGTTAAATGTTTTTTGTGTAAGAAAACGAAAAATAATGACTTTTGGGTAATGACACAAAGTTGAATGACCACCTAATCTTGGGCGTATTTATACGCCCGCTTGCCTCATTTACCCATGTTTTAGCCTTGTTTTGAGGGCAAAAGTCATGTATATCCTTATGATTATTTGCATTTTCATGGTGGTGAGCTACTATATGTGATTAGATGCTTTGTAGGGAAAATATGGAGAAAAATAACCCATGAGAGCTAAAATGGAAGCATAAAAGCATTGGAAAGGAGTTAGCAATGTTCCGGGAGAAAAAGAGAGCAAAAGAAGAAAATTTGGGTTGTGGCGCATCGGTGGCGCATCGCCCCATCCCCCAAACTACTGAGGAGTGTGGCTGGCGCATCAGTGGCGCGTCACCCCAGCCCCAAACCTGGAAATTTTCCAGCTTTTTTCTACTCCAAATCCAAGTAGGAAAAGGGTTATTTTCCTCCTACTCTATAATACATCTCAAATCATGATTTTTACACAACTTTTGACCTACGAAGAGCTAGGAGCCGCCGTGAAGGCCGGAGAATATTGGTTTCATCTTTTCTTCTCTTTTATTATTTATTTTTACGTTTTTCTTTGGATGATTTGTTGTAATTGCTCCATATCTATGTAGAGTTAAACTTCTCGTTCTAGGATTATGGTAGCTAACTACATGATTGTTTAGTAGACAATTGATTCGATTATTTGTTTATAATATTAGTTGTTCTTATATTCTTGTGCTTACTATTTTAATGCTTAGCTACCATTAAAATAAATCTATAATCTCTTTGTGAACTCGAGAGAAGAATCATTGGGATAGAACGAAGAATATAGGGAGCAAGACTTCTCTTTTGTAACGTAAAGGGTAGGTTAGTGACTAGGATAGGAATATACCTAGAACGCCTTATTTGGCTTACACGGGAAGATATATAAAAGCGTTCGGAATAAGATGTCATATCCCCGCTCAACAATGTAGTTATGATGCTATTTTGGATAGGCAACTAGAGGCTCGAGAGACCATAGTTGTAAAATCAACCCCGAAATCAACAACTAGATAAATAAATAAGTCGATGAAATTGCTTACTCAACATGATTGTTAGCGAATCCATAGTCCTAGATCATTGATTACATGAAAATCTGCTCTTTGTTTGGTTAATTGTTCATTAGTTAACTTCTACTTTTTATTTCTAGATTAGTAAATTATAAATTCTCCTTTGAGTTTTTTACGCTTGAATAAATAATTAGAACCAGTTTAATTTAGTAAAATAGTTAATCCACAAGTCCCTGTGGGTACGATATCTGGACTTATAATCCTATATTACTTGTACGATCACGTACACTTGCGTGTGCGTTAGGACGCAACACCACCCTTGAAATTACTCTCTTTCTTCGACTTTCTTGTTATTACTGCTTCGTCTTTACTAGCTTTCGGGTTAAGCTCATGAAATGTATTGTACAAAATACCGTGATAGATATATCTGTTAATCAGTTAGGAGGACTTTGCACACTTTGTTTGCTTGAGCAGGTTACAGTGGCAAATTTAATTCGAAGTTGGCCTTTTTCTGATAAAATTTGCAACCCCATTCAAGTACTCCATCGATATTGAAGCAATTTGGACGGCTGAAAGTTAATCTGATGGGAAAAGCATCGAGGGAAAAAAGGGATATTTACTGATGGAAAGCAAAGGAATAACGGTGGCGTGACCGTAGCACCTTTAAGCTCCTTTAGATTGATGAGGAATTTAATATCTTTAAAGGTGTGAAGCATGTGGTAGATTTGTGTGCAACACCAGACAGCTGGAGATAGGTTTTAAGCCAGAAGTGATTTCTCCCAGCAAAGTTGTCACCTGATACCAAGTATGACGATTGATGAGAGGCTAAAAGTTACTCTTTTATACGATCATTCACCTCTCATTTGATCTCTTTTTAGTGTCATCGTGAGCTTAAATGTTATGAATTATACTTGTATTTTATGTTTTGTTTATATAGGTATGGCTCAATGTATTTGGACCTTAAACAAGAGGAAAAGGAGCAGGAAGGAACCAAAGGAACCAAGGAAGATGAAACGCCACAAAGCAACGCAAAACGTGCAAAAAATGACATATCTTGTTGTGCCTTGCGCCACAGCTGCAAAGCAAGTAATGGCGTGGATTTGGGGAACTCTCTGAACTTTTCCATCAGTAAAGACATGTACCACACACCCCAAAGCAGGCACTGGCGTGGATTTGAGAAGCTGTCTGATGTTTCGAATGTTCCTTGCTCCACTACTCTGCTATTTGGCAGTGGCATGAGCGAGTACTTCTCCTAACCCTATTTGGATTGGTCTTCTTAGTCCTAAGGATTCCTAAACTCTATAAATACCTTCTTCCTATATTTTTTATCAGCAACAACTGATTTGGGGAAGGCAAAACATACGGCAAATATCAAGAACAAGGTCTAGTTTTATTTATTTATTGATTGATTCTTTTCTTGTAAACTCATGAAATCTCTTGTTCCAAAGAGATTCATGAGTAGCTTAACCTCTATTATCTAGGGTTGTGGTTAAATACATGAAGGTGAACATTTAATTATCATATTGTTTAGTTCGGATTTCCATTATTGAATTATTTATCTTCCTTTTCTCTTAATTATTTGTTAATTTGATCACCTTGCAAACACTATCTATGGTGCATAAATTGGACTAGGAATAGGGTGTTTACGTACATAATAAGAGAAGGTAGGCCTTGGTTGTAAAATCTATATGAAAGGAGGAACGATTTGCTAACTTGGATAGGAATATAACCATTATGCTTTGCCTAGTTGATACGGAAGAGAAATCATATGCTCTTCACTATCGACCGACGATCATAAGAAGATAGGCATTAGAAATAGTCGAGGAGACCTAGAGTTGTTGGCAAAATGCTCAACATGGTTAAAATCAACCCACAACTAGTAACTCATGAAATCAACTAAATGTATGGTTTGAGAACTCAACAAGATTGTCGAAATATCATAAGCCTGGATCGTTTCTCAAATTTGCATTACAACACAAAAAAATCACTACTTGTTTACACAATTACTTTTATTTACATTCAAACACACAAATCACTCCTTATTGTTGGTTATCTACTGAATAGCTCAAGAATTCAAGCTAAAAGTCAATTCATCAAATTTCTTGGGTACGATATCTGGACTCACATCCTATATTATTTTTACAATCGTGTACACTTGTGTGTACGAAAGGACATAACATGTTTTTGGCACCATTGTTGGAGATTTGATTTAAAATTGATACTACTTTGGATTTTTGTTGAACTATTTAGATTTCACTTTTGTTTGTTATTTTTGTTTATTACAGGTCACAGGTTAGTTTATGCTAAACACTCGGAGTTAAGGCAATATCTTGATTCCTATTGATCACGATCTTGAATTTACTCTCAGAGGTCTGAGAGCTATGGGTGACCACGTGAATGATCCAATTGATTCGAATAATGTTGAAGATAGGGATGCAGTCTAGCCTGCTCCTTCACCACATGTCCTCGTGCTTAACTTTACAAGGCTGAACCGAGAAAATGCTTCCAAATCTATTGTCAAGCCAACTGTCATAGGAAACTTCAAGCTAAGAGAAGGCATGGTGCAACTAGTGCAGAACACTTATTAATTTGAGGGTAAACCACATGAAGACCGACACAAACACTTGCAAGAGTTCATTGACTTGAGTGATAACTTCCACTGCCAGAATGTGAGTGACAAATATGTGAAGTTGACTTTGTCCTATTTCTCATTGATTGGAGAGGCGAAGCAGTGGTTGCAGAGTGAACCTGTTGGTTTTATCACATCATAGGATATATTGTCTGAAAGATTTCTCAACAGGTTCTTCTCATCTAGACGAACAAAAGAGCTCAGAGGCAGAATTTTTGAATTTGTTCAAAAAGATGTTGAATCCCTTCCCTAAGCTTGGGCATAATTTTATTAAAAGGCTGAGGCCAGACTCAAAATCACTTTTTGATGCTACATCTCAAGGAAAATATTATCCAAGAGCTATGATGAAATAGAGGCTTTACTCAACCTTATGTACATAAGGCACAAAGATTATACAGAACCTAGCAGAATATTCATCGCGACTCATAAGACGTTGGGTAAGCTTGAATTGATTGATGTAGCTGTCATATGGTCCAACATTAGTCAGCTGGTCAACACGGTAAATAAATTGGTCACCAACCTAAATGTGAGTCAGGTTTAGCAAGTACAATAGGTTCACGCAGCTGTATTATTTTGTGAAAAGTGTGGTGAGAACCATGCTTATTAAGGATGTCCATTGAATCCTGAGTCTTTCTATATGTGGTAGCAGAATTATAGAAATCACCTTAACTTCTCTTGGGGTGGAGTTTAGTAGGGCCAGAGATAACAGTATGTACAACAAGGTCAACAAGTAAGTAGTCCTTTGGAGAAAACTCTAAAGCAGTAAATAACCCAACAACAACAAGTTCAGCAAGCATAGGCACAGGTTATTGTTGAAACCAAGAAGGCTATCATAGAATTGCAGATTCAGATGGGGAAACTTTACACCATACTTCATGATAGGCTTAAGGTACCTTTCCTAGTGATATAGATATGCCCAAGCAGGTTATGGCCATCACTTTGAGAAATGAGCAAGAGTTACAAGAAGAAGAGACTCCAAAGAGAAAAGTTCATTGGGGATAGGGCCTTGAAAACTACAAGAATCCACCTTTGTTTCCACGAGCATTGATTCCTGCACCAACTCCTGAGCTAGAGTTAGAGAGTACTCGAGAAAAGTTAGTTGAAGAAGAAATTATTGGGAAGCCTGAGATGGTAAGAGAAAGACCTCCACCACCTTTCCCCCAAAGGTTCCAGAAAAGTAAGAAAGATTCTAACTATAAGAAGTTCATTGACATCTTCAAGTAGCTTCACATCAACATTCCTTTAATTGATGCTTTGAAGGACATGACTAAGTATGTTAAGTACTTACGAGATGTGGAAGCTGGAAAGAGAAGAATTAGAGAGTTTGAGATGGTTACACTCACTAAAGAGTGTAGTTCGAGGGTATTGAGCAAACTTTCTCAAAATCTCAAAGACCCTGGGAGCTTCATCCTCCCCATACAAATTGGTGAAGATGAGGTTGTGCATGCATTGTGTGATCTTGGGGAAAGTATTAACTTAATGCGTCTATCTATTTTCAATAAACTAAGCTTGGGAGAGCCTCGTCCCATCATATTTGTCTCCAGCTAGTAGACGGGCCTCGTGTATATTCGGAGGGCCTCATCAAGGTGGGTGTGTTTGTCATTCTTGTCGACTTTATTATTTTGGATTATGAAGTAGATGAGTAGGTATTGGTTATCATGGGACACCCATTCCTTGCAACTGGTGTGAGGAAGGGAGAATTGAATATGAGAGTTCATGATGAAGAGGTGACATTCAAGGTATATAAGTCACTCTTCACCCCTTCACACTACAGAGATTTATGCATGATAATAGAGATGGTCGGAAATAAGTGTGGGATGGAAGAGAGTGGGTCTGAAAAAGTTAAAACTTTGAATATTGCTACTGAATTGTCTAAGGTGCAGCAAAAAGAATTGCTCAAGTTGTTGAGAGAGCATGAGCATGTGTTAAAATGGTTGGACAGCGACCCAAAAAGGGATATTAAGACAAAGAGGAAAGTGAAAGAAGAAAGTGATCCTCCAAGAGTAAAAAGAGGCAAAAGCTCTATCAAAGAGGGAGGAAGATATTAAGAGAAATTGGTTGATTTGAGACATGTGTCGTGACGTGACGTTAAATAGGCCCTAATTGGGAGGCAACTCAATTTTTTAATAGTTTAGTTTTTTATATATAGTATCACTTTTTATTTTTATTTATGATTTTGTGCAGGTTTGGGAAGTCCAGAGTACCCGAATTTGAAAGCTAGTCTTTTACCCTATTGATTGAGAATTGAAGGAAATATATTGTTAGCTAGGCCCAAGAGGGCCTCAGGAAGTATTTCTAACCCAATTTTTATCTTTTTTATTGCTTTGGGGACAAAGAATGACTTTAAGTGTGGGGTGGAATATCTTCCATTATTTGTTAAGGGTGAAGTATGCCATAGATTGTTAAGTTTTCTTTTTATTTTGCTAAGTTAGAGGGAAAATTGAAAAAAAAAATTAAAAAATTCTAAAAACACAAAAATATTTTCTTTTATTCTTTAGTTAGGATAGTTTGTAGCTTTTAGTTTCTTTTTAGAGGCATACTTCATCCACCCCTTAGTTTTTTTTATTCTTTTCTGAGGAAGAGCCCTTTGAACCAAGTATCCTTTTTATTTTTACTTTTATGAGTAATTGTTTTTATTTTTAGGTAGAATGACTCTTCTTGACGATGGATGGATGACGACCGTCTTGAGAGAAGAGTTAGTCATTAGGAGTTAGAGAGTCTTTAGGATGAATCAAATGCTAGATGCTCTTGTTAGAAACTATAATTGACTGAATGATGCAAGGTAGTTCTGAATTTGAAAGCATGTTGTGTGAAAAATTGAATGACTTCTCTTGAGACACCTAGGCTCTTTTACTTGACTCATATATCATTTTTGGCCTAAATTTGAACTCTTGTTGGTTGCTTGATTGAGAGTCTGTGTGGATCCTTCTTGAGTCAAACATGTTCCATGTGTATTAGAATTTTGTGATATTCTATGCTTTCATATTGATGTCTAGAACTTGGTGGGTGTGTTTGCAAACGAAATGAAGAATGTTAAGTTTAGGAGATGATATAGTCATTTCTTTGATTAGTCGATTTCTATCCTTTGTTTTACCTACCCATAATTGATGTTCCTAGCTAGACTTATTGAGCCTTTAACCTATTTTTTTGGTAGCCACATCTAAAGTTTAATTCTTTTATTTCAATTGACCGTGAATTTAATTCAAAACTCCTAAGCATTTTAATTGAAAAATAAAAGTTTGAGAGAGCGAGAAAGAAAAAAGGAAATAGTTGAAGATGAAAGTCTTAGAGAATTCTAAGGGTGCAAAAAAGAAAAATTTGCATACTTTAGTAGGGAGTAGAAAAAGAACAAAGAAAAAGAAGAAGAAAAAGTGTTTGATAATTGAGTACTCCTTACTAGTAGTCTAGAACTTGCATAAAGATATGGGAAAATAATGAATTCTATGGGAGAGAAGAGCAGAAGAAAGAAGTTTGTTGATTGAGGAAATTGCTTAATGATAAAAAATGTGATGTATTAATGAACTTAGGGAAGATAGTCACTATTTTAGCAAAAATAATTCCTACATGTCCCTTAGCCTATATTACAACCTTGAAAAGTCCTACTTAATCTTGAGTTTAACGTTCTTATATTAGTGGAGTAATAAACTAAGGGCAAGCTTATGGTTCATCTTATGTTGCATGTGAACTCTTTGTGAGAGTGAGCGTAATTCTATTCTTATACCCATTAATGTGATAAATTATATTCTTGTGAGTGAATATGGGTAAAACTCTTGTGGTGATGAAAGATAGGTGAAATTCTTGATTTCTTGATTGGGTAAGTTATGAGTATTTTCTATGATCGTAGAGTCAATTCTTGAGGCTAGGAGGTCTTGCAGTAGTTGTTTATGAGTTTTGATTAAATGAAATATGTTTTACTAAGTGTTTGCCATCGGTAGTCGTTGTAGTCTTAGCTTGAGTACACTTATTCAATTGGTGTGTTCTATAGTAGAGTCTAAGTTATGAGTGTATAAGCTTACTCGAGGATGAACAAGGTTTTAAATATGGGGTGTTGATAAGAGGCTAAAAGTTACTCTTTTATACGATCATTCGCCTCTCCTTTGCTCTCTTTTTAGTGTCATCGTGAGATTAAATGTATGAATTACACTTGTATTTTGTGTTTTATTTATATAGATATAGCTTGATGTATTTGGAGCTTTAACAAGAGAAAAAGTATAAGCAAGGAACCAAGAAAGATGAAACGCCACAAAGCGACATAAAACATGCAAAAAATAACATATCTTATTGTGCCTTGTGCCCCTACTGCAAAACAGGCAGTGGCGCGGATTTGGGGTACTCTCTAAACTTTTCCAGCAGTGAAGACCTATGCCACACACCCCAAGGTGGGTAGTGTCATGGATTTGAGAAGCTGTCTAAAGTTTCGAATGTTCATTGTGCCACTGCTCCGCTTTTAGGCAGTGGCGCGAGCGGGTACTTATCCTAACCCAATTTGGATTAGTTTTCTTAGTCCTAAGGGTTTATAAACTCTATAAATACCCCCTTCCACATTTCATATCATCAACAACTAATTTGGGGAAGGCAAAACTTACAGCAAAGCTTAAGAACAAGGTCTAATTTTATTTCTTTATTATTGTTTTTTAATTCTTTTCTTGTAAACTCATGAAATCTCTTCTTCCAAAGAAATTCACGAGTAGCTAAACCTCTAGTATCTAGGGTTCTGGTTAAATACATGAAGGTTTATGTTTAATTATCATATTGTTTAGTTTGGATTTCTATTATTGAGTTATTTTTCTTCCTTTGCACTTAATTGTTTGTTAACTTGATCACCTAGCAAACACTATCTATGGTGCATAAATTGGACTAGGAATAGGGTGTTTACGTACGTAAAAAGGGAAGGTAGGTCTTGGTTGTAAACTTTATAGGGAAGGGGGAACGATTCATTAATGTAGATAGGAATATACCCGTTAGGCTTGCCCACTTCATACGGAAGAGTAATTATATGCCCTTCACTATCGACCGATGATTATAGAAATATAGGCATTAGGAATAATCTAAGAGACCTAGAGTTGGCAAAATTCTTAACGTGGTTAAAATCAACTTGCAACTATTAACTCAGGAAATTAACTATGACACCTCACAAAATCCTAAGCTTAGAACCAGCTAAAAATCCTAAGTGTGAAACTGTTCAGGTGTCAGACAGGATCCACGAGCCAAATCCATGAGTCATGGAATAGTCCACGAACCATGGCCTGGGCCTATGGAATCAGATCAGAGACCAGATGATTTAGTCTGAGAACCACGACCAGTGTCTAGGGACCGTGGATTTATCCATGACCTGTGGATTGGGTCCGTGGAACTCAGACCTGAGGCCTACTTAGGCTTGCCCACTTCATACAGAAGAGTAATTATATGCCCTTCACTATCGACCGATGATCATAGGATTATAGGCATTAGAAATAGTCTAGGAACCTAGAGTTGGTAAAATTCTCAACGTGGTTAAAATCAACTTGCAACTATTAACTTAGGAAATTAACTATGACACCTCTGAAAATCCTAAGTGTGAAACTGTTCAGGTGTCAGACAGGATCCACGAGCAAAATCCATGAGTCATGGAATAGTCCATGAGCCATGGCCTGGGCCCGTGGAATCAGATCAGAGACCAGATGATTTGGTCTGAGAACCATGACCAGTGTCTAGGGACCGTGGATTTATCTATGACCCGTGGATTGGGTCCGTGGAACTCAGACCTGAGGCCTACCATTTCTCTGATAACAAAGAACTGGTTATACGGACTGTGGAATGATCCACGAGTCATGAACCCGGTTCGTGGAAATCACACCCGAGGCTCAACAAAAGGCCAGAAACCATGATAGGGTTTTTATGGGCCGTAGAAGCATCTACAGACCATAGAACCTGTTCGTGGAACCCGAGTTGCGATTTTTCCAGAAGATTCCTTCTATTTTCCCAGTAGTGTTTTGGAATTTTCCTATCTCTTTTAAGGCCTAAGCTATGTCATTTTTCTTAGTCTAAGCCTAATTAATAAGTCAAAAACCACCTAAATCTCCCATTCTCCTTAAAATCATCCGACACTTAGAAAAATAGAGAAAAGAAGCGACAGTTTCTCTCAAGAACAAGCAGGAGGTTTTCTTCAAGATCAACCCTAGAAATCCAAAGGTTTCACCGTAGAACCTTCTTCCAGGTATGTGAGATTTCATCAATGGGTTCCTTTAACCCATTATGTCCCTAGATTCAATCTGGTTCTTCAGTTTTCAAGTAGTTCTTCAGCCCTAGGGTTTCTGAATTCTCTGCAATTGGTGTATTTCACTATCCATGATGGTATATAGGATTCCTCAGATATCCTTGGAAACCCAAGATAATTATCTACTCAGATTTCTTTTAGCCTATCATGTGGAATTTATGTACCTTTAGTTCATGCATACTAAACAAATATTGTAGTCAGTTATGTTTCAGAATTAGAATGCTATCAGTTTTCACTATTACTATATTGCATTCTCAGATGATTATCAGTATTTGAGCTATCCAGTATCAGTTGCATTCATTGCTTTAATTTCAGTTGGGAGTACGATTAGTACCGAGCAGACAAAGGGATTAAGGCTCTGCTGTCAGCATAGGCTGAGACCTTTATTAGAAGTCCCTAAGTCCCAGAACTATGGTGACACCATAGGTATCAAAGGGTTCAACTATCAGATTAGGCTCAACACCTTTGTCCCTTGTGGACATCAGTTTAGTGGATCCACGTCAGATATATTTGTACCCTTGGCAAGGTATGAACACCTTTCCATCCAGGGTTACCGGTTAGCCCCACAGCTAGCTCATCTTGGGGTATGTCGGTTAATAGTAGCTCCCACAGTTCAGATTCACTACTTGCATTGACCTTGTATTCAGTCTTTCAGTTATTCAGTTCAGCATGTTACAATACATGATTTAATACTTGGTCATTGTATCCAGTTTATCTCTCAATTCATGCTTTAGTATATATTTCCTTGTTCAGTATTCATGCTTTACAGCTTTGCATATATCCCGCATGCTCAGTACATTCAAAGTACTGACGCATACTTTTGTTCTACATCTTATTATGATGTAGGTTCAGGCGCCCAGCATCCAGACTACGCTTAGTGCAACTTCTCAGTCCTTACTTAGCAGCTCAGTGGTGAGTCCTCATAGTTCGAGGACAATAGTTATGACTATTCATTTCAGTTTTATATTTTAGTTTTTCAGACTGTTAAAGTTAGTTGGGGGCTTGTCCCAGCAACTCACTTCAGTTAGAAGCTTTCAAACATAGATCTAGAATCAACTTTTGGGTTGTCAATTTTACTTTCTGACTTACTACATTCTTCGATATTTATATTTTCAGATATGTTTGGATTATTTTTCCAATCTATTTATTTAAACTATTTTAGCTTCCACACAGATTGTATTTGATTTAAACATGCCTAGATATGCCATACCATGGGTTAGCTTGGGGTCACTCGTGACACTAGGCACCGTGTTGCATCTAGGAGGTAGCCTCGGAACATGAAAAAATTGGTATTAGAGCACTAGGTTTAAGTGTCCTAGGGTGTCTGAATGTCACGTCAAGTAGAGTCTTTGTCATGAGTGTGAAGTGCACCACACTTATGAGAGAGAGGTTATGAGATGTTTTTAGGAAAACTTCCCTTCTTTCTATTCCATTTCATGCTATAGTGTATGAACTCTATTTAATGTCCTTCTAACTCGTGTTCTACGTGTTACAGAAAATGCCTCCCAGAAGAGTGAACACAAGAGGGAATGGAAACAGGAATGGCAGCGAACAAGCACCACCAGCTCCAGCAGACCCTCTGAATGAGAAATTCACTCATGCAAAGTTCAGGGCTGCCTTTCATGTGCTTGCTCAGGCCATGATTTCCCAAGTCAATCAGCAAGATGTGGCACCAGCCCCGCCACAGGCTAACTCCACATCAGCTAGGGTCTGATACTTCACTCGGATGAACCCTTCAGAGTTCCATGGTTCTAAGTCTGAAGAGGATCCACAGGAAATCCTGGATGACATCCATAAAGTGATGGAGATTATGGGTGTCACCCCAGTTGAGAGTGCAAACTTAGCTGCTTTTCAGTTGAAGGGAGTGGCTCATGTGTGGTATCAGCAATGGAAAGAGTCACAAGGAACAAATGCAAGCCTAATATATTGGAATTGTTTTCAGACTGCATTTATGGACAGGTTCTTCCCAATTGAACTCAAAAAAGCAAGGGTTCAGGATTTCATCAACTTGAGGCAAAATGATATGAGCGTGAAGGAGTACTATCTCAAGTTTACTTAATTGTCAAAGTATGCTCCGACAATGGTTGATGACTCCAGGGCCCGTATGAGCTAGTTAATATCAGGTGTTTCAGATGATGTGGTCAATGAGTGTAGGACTTCTATGCTGGTGAAGGACATGGATATCTCCAGGTTAATGACTCATGCCCAACAGAGTGAGGAGGGAAAGATCAAAATAACTACAAGAGACAGCAAGAGGGCTAGAACAGATGACTTCAGTTACTCTCAGCAGAGGTCAGAGGGTGGTAAATTTCACCAGAAATCTTCAGCTCTGGCCCCTGATGAACACTCAAATCGTGCTCTCCAAAGTTGGAGGTCACGACAATCGTGCAGCAAAATAAAATTTATAATTCCCAACTAGTGTCGGGGTCCTACCCAAAGGACTTGGAGCTAGCTAAATGAAGATTGTGCAAAACGAGTTCACAATGAGAATAAATGCTTAAAACGAGAAAAGTAAAAGGTTGGAGGAATTGGGATGTTGTCACTACAATCACAATTCAAATCAAAGTTATAAATGAAAGTGGGTGTACCAAATTGAGTAGGTGACTAGGGATGTGTATCCGATGGGGCTTTAATCATGGGATAGGGTAATTATCAATTCACACTTATTCTCACTTATTGACATGAGTAATATTAGTCAAGGGTATGGATTGTTATCTCTTGATCAACAACCATATATCCGATAATCTCAGTTAGAGCATCATCGCTTTGATTAACAACGACTAATCTAAGCTTGGGGAGGTCACACTATCTTTAGCTTAGACCCTTAAATAGGTGATTTCTTCGATAAGAGCTATTTCTAGCCTCATAGATGGATGGAGTCTCAAGTTCCCACTAGTAATTTCACATCCAAAACTATGAAATCCTTTTTCAAGAAATCACATATTCAAGTAATAAAAATTAATGTTTGCAACCACTAATTGTAGGATTAAACTTGGTGAAACTACTAGACCCATGTCAAATAAGTAATTATAAAGATGAATTAACAACACCCATACCCATTTGTCAATCACCCATTATCAACACACCCCTAGACAAGGGAAATTAGCCACTCATAGCAAAGGAGAGAGATACACCAAATGGGTAAGTCAAAATCCTCTTCATTGGAGCTGAATCTCAAGTTCTAACCTTATTTGACTACACAAAATGGTTAACCAAGAGAATGGATTCAACCCCTCTTCTCTTTGGAGAGGAAAAATTGTTCTCAAGGCAAAAAAATTTCTAAAATATTCAGGACTGAATAATGTTATTCACAATTGTTCCTAAATTATCCTTTTATAGTTTCCCAAAACATCACTAAAATTTAGAATAAAATTGCCTTTCGGGTGGTGTGCAGTGCGACGTGCGATTCGCATGTTGTGATGTGTGCATCGCACACCCTCTTCAGTCAGACCAGTGACTTCATCTAATAATGGGAGCTTTATGCGAAGGGGGTGAACTTCGCACCATGGGATGTGCACGTCGCACAGCGGCCGCACCCCTTAGCAGATTCTTCAGTGGATTTTGCAGCTTTATGTGGAGGAGGTGCGATTTGCACCTAGGCTTGTGCATGTCGCACGGCTACTGCATCTCAGGTCAGAATCTCCAGCTTTTCCGAACACTTCACACTTCACTCCTTTTTAGCTCTTTTTGGATCCATTTCCTTGTTTCTCATCATTTATCAAAAGTACCTGCATAGACATCAATAAAGGCCATAAGAACCTCTAAATCTATTCAAAACATAGCAATAATTCATGGATATAGGTTCAATAAGTTTGTAGATTACCGACTTATCAAACCCCCAAACTTGAACTATTGCTTGTCCTCAAGCAAGATACTCACAAGGAAAGGAATGAATTATGCTCTAGGCTCACTTAAGGCACAAAAGACTACTCTATACTAAAAATTAAAATAAATTTAACAAAAAAAGAATAAACAAAAAGACTCAACTATGATGCTTATTTCAATTTGAATCACCACAAACTCAAAGCATTTGGCTATTTCAAAACTTTTCCAAAAGGACTTCATTCTCATTTAAAATCAAGGGAATTTTGTCATTCAAAACAAGACATTTAAGCTTCTCAAGTCATTGGCATGGACCGTCAAGGTTTGCCTCGAGATTCGCCACACAACTTGTCTCAGTCATTCCCCTCAATCGAAATAGAGACCTCATGTTTAAATTCGAGTGCATGATTCCACTCACCACAAGAGAGAATCCCACTCACAATCATTCAATTCACAAATAATCGAGATTATAGGAAAACCAAAAAGACTCTCACTCTCTCAAGAAAGTTCAAGTGCATACACGTTGAACCATAGGCTTGCCCTTCATGTATATCGCCACTAATGTAGGATAGCTAAGCTCAGAATCACCAAAGACTTTAGGGTTACGATGCTGGCTAAGGCTAAGGTGAGGATTTCATTTGGTTTAAGTAGTTACACCTCCCTAATGCTCTTGTTCTCATTTCGAACACCGCTCACATTTTCAAATTTCAACTTCACCTTATTTCTCCCTCACACAACACAAGATTTCTCCTTTTTACTCATGATCATTCAAACTCCTTGTATCGCCTTTCTTTGGTAGCACCTATTTTTGCTTTTCATTTTGCTCATTGGATTGAACATTCTGGAGCAAATTTTCAATTCAAACCTAAGGTGCTACCTTGTACTTTGAGTGCACTTCTTTTCTTCTCCTTATTTGATCACATACACCCCCAAACTTAGGCATTTGCCTATGTTATCATTCATTCTCCCCCTCAAATTTAGGCTTTTAGCCTACATTTCATTTTCAAGCAATTAGGAAGGATGGATGCCAAGATAGAGGTTCCAAAAAGGTCAAGGTGTTAATAAGGTGCCAAGGAACGGTCACAAGCTCAATGGGTTTTACTAGGGTTGAAATCATGGGAAGTCATTTGGGCGAAGTGGCTGTCAAAAAGGGCCTAAGGTCAACTTTAAAGCTCGGTCACACCTAGAATTTTGCCTTGAATCACATTCGGAGCAAGTTCTAGACGACACTTATGCACAAGAATCAAGGTAACGCCTCACCACACAAGGCATCATGCCACAAGACTTCTTTCATTAGTCTCAAAATCAATTGGGACAAATGATTTTTGACAAGCTATTCTGAGTTCATTATACACTCGTTTGTGAGTGAATCAAAGCCAAAGCGAAAGTGTGCACGTCATGACAAGAGAATACTTTTCCTCAAAAATTCATTTCCCTTCTTCCTTTTATTTTCAAAATAATTTGCCAAGAGGAATTTTTCAGTGGGCCCATTTTGAGACAAGCAACTACAGACTCAATTCTAAAACTAAAACTTGGCATTTTCCCTTAAGAAATTTGCCTCTCAATCTATCATATGGAAACACCAACCCGGTTCAAAATAAAAAGAAAATAAAATAAAAAGAAAATAATCAAAACTTTTGTTCCTTGGGAAAGACCCATGGTACTAATAAAACCCTTGGAGTTTATTTCTAAACTACTATTAACAAGGCGACATTCAATTGTGCGCTCATGATTTAATTAAAAACAAGCCTCGGCGTAGGCCTTTAGCGCATTTGTAAAGCATGGGTAGTAAGACAATGGGGCATGTAAGACCAACCCAGCAACACAATTTCAACAACAAAAATCAAGCCCGACGAGGGCGCAAATAATCTCAAAATAAAAACATAAACAAAAGGCCTGAAAAGGGCAATAAGCATCACAATCATCCAAAATATTCCCGACAAGGGCCAAATAAAATCTAGCAGAACTAAATGTCTCAAGCCCAATCACGGGCACCCAATAAAAATCAAGTAAAGCCACCCTCTCCCCATAAAAGAAGCATTGCCCTCAATGCTAATAGCTCTAGGGAAGGAAGGTGGAACTCCCTGGAGGACTAGGCCTCATCATCATCATCATTTGCAGCTGTCCCCTCATCTGAGGATCTTCCACTTGGACCAGCACCACCCTTTCGAGAATGCGCAGTAAATGTAGAGTCTCAGAGAACCCTCTGAAAGTCAGGATTCTGATGATCATCCAACTCTTGATCCTCATTGCCAGGTTGCACATCATCATCATCTGCATAGGCTACAAACAGGTCGTCTAAGGGTCCGAGAATGAACCGGGTGTAGGCAAGGTGGTCAAATCTGCTTCTACCACCGGAGCTTTACCTTTGCCCTTGCGAACATCTTCCCGCAGTGTCATGATTCACCCCTCTATGACGTCGACCCTCTTGTACAGTAAGGTCAAGCTATCCATTACCCCTTGCACTGTATCTTTAACAACCCTGTTTATCATACCGGGTAGCTCTGTGGCTAGATTGTCCAGCTGTCGCTCATGGCTATGAGTTTTATCCACCATGTCTTGAAGGCTAATTTTGGTCATAGAGGGTGCAGGGGCATATGGGTGTGCCTATGAAGTAGTCCAGGAGGGAGATGAAGCATCTGCTCTAACACCAAGCTCATTACTATCAACCCCACTCAACTGCTCAACCATTTGCCTCTTAAACCTGGGGGTATCCTTGTTTGCTTTCTTATCAAGGTCGATAGTCCCAATAGCATGAGTGAACTTGTGGTAACTGAGGATGAGGACATCGGCCTTAGCACAAAGCTTAGTAATCAGCACCAGGAAGGGGAAGGAGTCATTTCCTCGATGAGTTTTTCTCCTTATCACCATAGCCGCTATTTACCCAAAGTTCACATGCTCCCCCATCATAATGGCCGCAATTAGAATGGCCCCATCTTGGGTTATATTCTAGTCATTTTGGGAAGGCAATAAATGGTTGTGAACAAGATCATACCAAAGGCGAGGCTCGAAGATCATGGACCTCCTTGAAATATCTCCCCCTATAGTGGACCAAAGAGGGACATCTTGAGCAATAGCGGGGGTTATCTCCTGATATGGCTTTGAGTCAGACATCAACCTAGCTAGAAGTGCAGGAGCAGGCTCGATTAGATGACCCCAATAGATAGCATTGATGGCAGTTGGGTTAAAAAAAACTTTCTTGCCACGGACGATAACTGCATTTAAGTTGGGGAACTTCTCCTTGTTTCCTTTGTAGCCCTTGGAATCTTGTGTGGCTTGATAGGCCGCAAAGAATTCTCGGAATATCTCCTCATAGTATCCCCCAGGTACATCCTGAAATGGCTGCCACTCTCGATGAGCAAATTGTTGTTCCATGTTAGGCAGCTCACTCCCAACTTCCCCCAGGTTAAAACTCTGCTCCACAATGAAAGTTCTATTTTTGTCCCGCTTATAGTAGGCCTTCATGCCTTCCACCCTGAAATGAAGCTTTGATTCTTCCGCTGCAGTCATTTGCCTAGGTTGTCCTCCCATGTTTCTCCTGCTAGAAGACATGTTCGGCATACAATGATTGTGAGCCAAAAACAAAAACAAAGCCTAAGAAGAAGTTAGCAAACTACAAAGGATTGAATGCAACGGACCAGAAAAACAAAGTACGTGGATGATGGCTTGTGCGGACCACATGTGAAATGCACCAGAAGAAGTGTGTGTCACATGTGCTAGTGCACAAGCTACTAGAATCCTACATGGCTTTTTCCATTGAGGTGCGAAGCTGGTGCGATCCGCACCATCCAAAGTGTGCATCCCACTATACGTTGCCCCTCGGAGCAGTGATTAGTTTTCTCTTTTCAACATGGTGTGATGCCTTATGCAACCCGCACATCAAGATCTATGCATCACATGCGAAATGCACAAAGGCATAATTGGAATTTTGGTTCTTTATGTTCTTGTGAATTCCGCATGTGATCCGTAGAGCAAGATGTGCATAGGCACTTGGCACCACTCAGCAAACCCATCAATAATAAACAAAGGGGGACAAGGGATGTCATGACCATAACTTCCGGGTACTCAGACTTCTCCAGATTTCTATTGACAATATCAAGCAAGAAAAAGACTTAACGACTTCCTTTAAGATGGACATTACCCCATCTATCATCAGGAACATCAAGCCCTTACTTGCAATAATGGGCACCAACAATCTAAGCAATAATTAACCCCCTCCCCGCACAAGATCATACACCCTAAATATAATGCTCAACAAGAATCATGGGTATACAATCAGCAAAATTCAGCCTCAAGAGTCAATTTTTAATCAAAACCTCATGACAAACGATGATTTTCCCTTAAGAACGACGTCACCCAATCTATCATCAGGCCAAACCTTTCATCAATCACAAGTGAGTTACTCAGACTTCACCCCAAGCACAGATTTCAAGGCTAAAAATTGCTATCACTCAACATGCATTAACAAAATTGAAGTTCTACCAAGTTGACACTAAGCAATATCATCAACATAACTCAAAATTAGGGGCCCAAAATTTTTAGATCTTACCCAAAATCAACATGGCAATTCTATTAAGAATGCTTCACAATATGAGTTCCCAACCTTTATAAAAACAAGTATTTAACGTCGAGGAACTTACCACAAGTGAATATTACAAAGGGAGAAGTGAAAATTGAAGCTTTTTGGACTTCAACAATGGTTACCCAAGTAGACCTCACCAGAGAATGACAGCGGCAGTGGTGGTGTAGCGGTGGATATGGTTGGGAGAGAGGAGAAGTAGATTTTGGGAAAAGTAGAGAGGTTTGTGGAATGTTTTGGGAGAGGATTTTGAGAGTTTGAGAGAAAAAATGGTGGAATAACGAGAAGAGAGGCAGTTTTAAAAAGAAAAGAAGAAGAAAAGTTTAGCCGGGTCATCACCGAGTTGGATCGGTCAACATGTTAGGTCAATTAAAATTCAAATTTACCTTCTGTGCCCCGTGACATGCGATTCCAACTAGCCTTGGTGCGGACCGCATGGTATTTCACACATCACCCCTTTTTCTCCCCTAGTTTGCCTAGGTGTCTGTTTTGCCATGCGATGGAGGTGCGACGAGCACTTGGGCTCGTGCGGTCTGCATGACCCAGTGCACGTTGCCTCCAATTTTTCAAATTTCCTTCAGGCATTTTGATTTGGCATGCGGTGTGCTATGCGACACGCACAATTGCTTGTGCGGTCCGCACAGTCCATCGCACAACCAATTTTTGCCCTACTTTCCCTTGTTCATTTTTCCATCCATGCATTTCCTACAAACACACCAAAAACAACAAAAGATAACCAAAAACAAATAAAGAAACTTGGGTTGCCTCTAAGCAGTGCTTGATTTAATGTGGCGGCACGACGATACTACCTCAATCAATCATTATTTGGGTTGGTGATGGTGTCGCTAGGCAACGTCCCTTTCATCCTTGGGTTCATTTAGCTTGAGAGGTGGTTCATTTGGGATTCAAGATGCTTGATCTAGGCTGAGTGGGAGATCACAGTTTGGTGAAGTGTTGAGACTTCACTCTTTAGCTTGCTCACTCCTGTATTTATGGTGTCCACCTTTTTAAGAACCAAGGACAACATGTCTTCCAACTTGGAATGGTCGGGGTTGCTTGTGCCTAGTTGGTAGAGAGAATCTGCCTTGTTTGGAGGGCTATAGGAATTCGAACTCCGATGATTGAAATGATCACCATCCTTGTCTCTATCCCGCCAATTTCTGGTTCTTTCTTTGTCTCGAATCCAACCTTGGTTCTCCTCCCTCGAGCAATAATACCCGGGATGAAAACCCGCTGACACAAAGCTCAGTTTTCCATCAACCACTGTCATTAACTTATTATCACTCACTTTGATTTTCGGTGTACTCACCGCATTCATTGTCTTAGCACCACCAGCTCCCATTACATGCTTGGTCAACAAATCAATTTGTGTCATCATTTTGGCCATTGTCTCATCACGCTCTTCATCCTTCTTCCTCATTTCATTAACAAAGATGGATGAGGGTCCTCCCAAAGTTGGCACATCAGCTTCTCTTGTATGCCAAGCTTGATTAGTTTTTGTCATTCGCTCTAACAAAGTCGAGGAAATGGAAAATTATAAGTCCATGAAGGTGCCACCTCCAAGGTTGTCAGCCACTGACTTATTTAGAGAGTTCAACGACCGATAGAAGCTTTGTAGCAATACGTTGTTCAACAACTCATAGTTCGGACATAAGAGAAGCTTCTTTTTGAACCTTAACCAAACTTTATGTAGAGGCTCATCCGGGAGCTGCCTAAAGTTGGTAATCTCATCTCTTAGCTTTATCATTCGAGATGGAGGAAAGAATCTTGATGTATATGCCTCAACCAACTTTGCCCAAGATGTGATAGAGTCATCTGGAAACTCTTCCAACCACGATGTGGCTTCCCCCATCAAGGAAAAAGGGAATAGGCGTAATCGGATGGACTCTTGGGAGATATGTTGAAAAATCTTGGCAAATCTCCACAAAATTTTGAATATGCTGGTTGGTATCTTCATGTTCTGCTCCACCAAATAGGCCCTTTATTTGGATTAAGTGGAGCATGGTGCTAGTCACATGAAAAACAATATTTTCCACTGTGGGGGGTAGGTGGATTGCACCCACACCTCCTTGCATCATAGGTTCAGCCTCATTGGCCTCCATGAAGCCGTCAACGCTCTCATTGTCATCGGCCTCATTCATAGGCTAGCCTGCTTAATCATAACACAAACAACAAATAAAAGTAAAAGAAACAAGCACTCTCAAAGTGACTTCAAATCAACAATTAAAAATAGCTATCAACTCAAGTCCCCGGCAACGATACCATTTTTAATGAACGCTCAAATCATGCTCCCCAAAGTTGTAAGGCATGAAGATCGTGCAGCAAAATAAAATTTATAATTCCCATTGAGTGTCGGGATCATACCCAAGGGACTTGGAGCTAGATGAATGAATATTGTGCAAAATGAGTTCACAATGAGAGTAAATGCTTAAAACGAGAAAAGTAAAAGGTTGGGAGAATTGGGATGTTGTCACTACAATCACAATTCAAATCAAAGCTATAAACGAAAGCGGATGTACCAAATTGAGTAGGTGACTAGGGATGTGTATCTGATGGGGCTTTAATAATGGGATAGGGTGATTATCAATTCACACTTATTCTCACTTATTGACATGAGTAACATTGGTCAAGGGTATGGATTGTTATCTCTCGATCAACAACCATATATCCAAAATTCTCTGTTAGAGCATCATCGATTTTATCAACAACGATCAATCTAAGCTTGGGGAGGTCACATTATCTCTAGCTTAGACCCTTAAATAGGTGATTCCTTCGATAAGAGTTATTTCTAGTCTCAAATCTGGATGGAGTCCCAAGTTCCCACTAGTAATTTCACATCCAAAACTATGAAATCCTCTTTTAAGCAATCACATAGTCAAGTAATGAAAATTAATGTTTGCAACCACCAATTTTAGGATTAAAACTTGGTGAAACTACTAGACCCATGTCAAATAAGAAATTATAAAGATGAATTAACAACACCCACACCTATTTGTCAAGCACCCATCATCAACACACCCCTAGACAAGAGAAATTAGCCACTCATAGCAAAAGAAAGAGATATACCAAATGGGTAAGTCAAAATCCTCTTCATTGGAGCTGAATCTCAAGTTCTAAGCTCAATTTGAGTACACAAAATGGTTAACCAAGAGAACGGATTCAAACCCTCTTCTCTTTGGAGAGGAAAAATTATTCTCACGGCAAAAAGCTTTCTAAAATATTCAAGACTAAAGAATGTTATTCACAATTGTGCCTATATTGGCCTTTTATAGTTTCCCAAAATGTCACTAAAATTTAGGACAAAATTGTCATTCGAGTGGTGTGCAGCGTGACATGTGGTTCACACATTGTGATGTGCATGTTGCACACCCTTTCAGTCAGACCAGTGACTTCAGCTAATAATGGGAGCTTCATGCAAAGGGGGTGCAGTTCGCACCTTGGGATGTGCACGTCCACAGCGACCGCACCCCTTAGCAGATTCTTCAGTGGCTTTTGCATCTTTATGTGGAGGAGGTGCGGTTTGTACCTTGGCTTGTGCGTGTCGCACAGCCACCGCATCTCAAGTCTGAATCTCCAGATTTTCCGAACACTTCACACTTCACTCCTTTTTAGCTCTTTTTGGGTCCATTTCCTTGTTTCTCATCATTTATCTAAAGTACCTGCATAGACATCAATAAAGGCCTTAATAACCTCTAAATCTATTCAAAACATAAAAATAATTTATGGATATAGGCTCAATAAGTTGGTAAGATTACTGACTTATCAGCCCCATCTTCTGCTAGTGCCCCAGTGCCTAAGTTTAGACAGGACCGACGGGACAGGGCACCAGGCTCTAAGTCCCTAGTTTGCAAAACGTGTGGTAGGAACCACCAAGTGAGTGTATGGTAGGCAGTGGAATTTTTTTTGGGTGTGGTAAGACAGGTCACGGGATAAAGAATTGTCCAGTAGCTTTTCAGAAGGGTAAGGATGCTCGCCCACAGAATCAGGCTAGTTCTATAGTGGCTCCAGCAGGTCACCCAACTCAACAGGGTGCCTCATCAATTGCAGGTGGCGGTCAGTTCCAAAACAGATTATATGCCTTTCAGACTCGACAAGACCAGGAGGATTCTCCCGATGTGGTCACGGGTACGTTACAAGTCTTCCATCGTAATGCTTATGCATTGTTAGACCCAGGGGATGCACTTTCATTTGTAACTCCCTATATAGCAGTAAATTTTGGTGTCAATATAAAAAACCTCCCAGAACCTTTGTCAGTCTCTACTCTAGTTGGTGACCCAATTATAGCTAAGAAGGTATACAGAAATTACTCCGTCACAGTTTCCTAGAAAGTCACCTCAGGCGATCTAGTAGAGTTAGAAATTACTAACTTGGATATTATTCTAGGCATGGATTGGTTACACTCTTGTTATGCCTCAGTCGATTCTAGAACCAGGATAGTTCAGTTCCAGTTTCCTAATGAACCAGTCCTAGAATTAAAGGGTAATACCTCACTGCCTATAGGTCGATTTATCTCTTATTTTAAGGCTAGAAAAATAATTTCCAAAGGGTATATCTATCACCTTGTTCGGGTTAAGGATTCAAATTTCGAGGCCCTAACTCTTGAGTCAGTCCTAGTGGTGAATGAATTCCCAGAGATGTTTCCAAAAGATCTTCTCGGAGTTCCTCCCGAAAGGGAAATTGACTTTAGAATAGATATCCTTCCAGACATCCAGCCTATCTCAATTCCTCTTTACAGAATGGCTCCAGCTGAGCATAAGGAATTGAAGGAACAGCTAAATAACCTTCTAGATAAGGGCTTCATCAGACCCAACATCTCTCCATGGGGTGCTCCAGTCTTTTTGTGCGTAAGAAAGATGGTTCCCTTAGGATGTGCATTGACTACCATCAGTTGAACAAAGTCATAATCAAGAACAAATATCCCATCCCCAGGATTGATGACTTGTTAAACCAGTTTTAGGGTGCTAGTTTCTTCTCTAAGATCGACCTCAGATCCGATTATCACCAGCTCAGAGTCAGAGATTGTGACTGCCTTTGGAACTCGGTATGATCACTATGAATTTGTAATTATGTCTTTTGGACTAACGAATGCTCCTGCAGCGTTTATGGATGTAATGAACAGGGTATTCAAGCAGTACTTGGACATGTTCATCATTGTCTTCATTGATGATATACTTGTATACTCTCAAAGCAAAGAGGAGAATGCAAATCATTTGAGAGTTGTGCTTCAAACTCTCAGGGATCGTCAGTTATTTGGAAAATTCAGCAAGTGTGAGTTTTGGTTGAGGTTAGTTGCCTTCCTTGGTCATGTGGTGTCTAGTGAGGGCATCCGAGTTTATTCGTAGAAGATAGAAGAAGTTAAGAACTAGCCTAGACTCACTTCTATGATAGACATCAGGAGCTTTTTGAGTTTGGCTAGTTACTACAGGAGGATTGTTATCCATAACTGCTCCGTTGACCAGGTTGACTAATAAAAAGGTTAAATTCCAGTAGTCAAATGAATGTGAGAGAAACTTCTTAGAATTGAAGACCAGGTTGACTACAACTACAGTTTTGACTTTACCAGAAGGGTTAGATGGTTTTGTGGTTTACTGTGATCCATCCAGAGTTGGTTTGTGTGGTGTCTTGATGCAGCATTGTAAGGTCATAGTTGATGCCTCCAGAAAGCTTAAGATTCATAAGAAGAACTACCCGACTCATGACCTTGAGCTTGCAGCAGTTGTTTTTGCCTTAAAAATTTATAGACACTACTTGTATGGTATTCATGTAGACGTACTCATAGATCATTGTTTTGATCCTTTTTTGGTAAGGACGGAAAAACATGTCCTTGTTTATTGAAAAGTTCGTTTTGAAAATCTAAGTCGAGGTTTCCAAAACATTTTCTCAATAAAAAGAAAGAGTCGCCACTTAGTTTTTATAAAGTAAAAACTAAGAAAAACTTATAAGGATTTTCAAAACCCCAAAACAGATAAAGGTTTCAAAAATTAAGAGATTAAGGGTAAGGGTTCAGGTTAATACTCTTGGAAGGGTGTTAAGGCCCCAAGAGTATCCGCTAACTCGCGATTGCCCGGGCTTGTTAAAAAACTAACTTGTGATTAACTTTAGAAAAAAACATCTATTTAATTAACTTGAGGAAAAACACTTGATTTTAATTTAAGAAACACCGTGATATACTTGATAAAATGAAAGACTTGATAAAAGAAAATTAACACATGCTTAGAGACGAAAGCACATAAAAGTTTGTTTTTAAACGAAAAAAAGGGAAACATGCTTGTTCTTTGACAATTGAAATGCAATATTTCTAAATGTTTTCCATGAAGAAACAGTAAGTGGTTGAAGATAAGTTAAACAAGAAACGTTTTACTCATTTGGGATAATTCAACTAAGTTAAGAGTTAGAATTCAAATAATACAAGATAATTCTACACTACAAAATATAGAGAGTTAAAGAGAAGGGATTAAGCCTTTTGGCTCAATAAGTTGGACTTTGTCCAAAACCCTGTCCTATCTAAATTGTGGGCTTTTGGCCCATTAATCTGCTATTGCTCATACTTTTAGTCCAAATTTCTTCTATTTGGCCCATTTGGACCATTACAACTGTTGCTGTTGTTGTATGCTCATGGGCTTTAGCCCATTCTTCTTCAAATTCAGTCCATTTATGACTAATATTGCTGCTACTGTTTATTTTTTATGGGTTTTAACCCATTTTGTCTCCTCTGTAACTTGATATATACATGGTTGTATATCATGTTTTGCTTCCTTCTTTCCTCGTGATATAGCAGACTCAAAGATAATTATTGGGCTTTTCCGAACCCAACTCGAAATGCAGGGAGAGAGTCCAAATTAAACCCGAGGCAGCGTTCATGCGAAGAGAAAGGAAAAGGGAATGAGTAATAGCATCACATAAAAGGTAGAACAAAGGCAATTATCATTTACTCCAAGCATCCGTTCTAACAAGATGTATTAAATATTCGTATCTCAAAACCCTTGGTATTTAGAGATGTTTCTTAGGAGAATGGATCATATGCAAGACTAGACACTATCCATAAACATTTTATGCAATCAACATGCTAGTCCTAACTTATTTGGCAGAGAACAATAAACTAATAAGAAAGGTTCACATACTAACAATGAAGTTGATTATCATACTAACATAATTAGGGATACTTTCAATCGACTCATGCTTATATCAAGGAAAACATGAAATAAACTCGAGCCATGATGCTATCTAGGAAGGCAGAACACAACAATCAGACTTGTTGAACAGAGGACTAAACCAATCAAAACATGGGATGAAAGGAGAGAGTTGAAACTTTATAAAATTTAGCTTTGCCATAAACGAGGTTCATTACGTATGCTAAGTTGGGTCAGGATTTTCCCAAGATCCAATTCCAACATGTTAACTTAATCAAGTAAATAAAAGCTATCGAACATACACAAACAAGATTTTGTATGTTGGCCATTCAACAGATAGTTCATTTTAAGATTTTTAACCAAACAGATTCAAATAAGAATAAAACAGTTCATGCTTTTGACCAACTTGCAAGACAAGACTAAAATAAAACCTCAGCAGCCTATATGTGTGTTGAAAGGGATAGCCTCTTTTAGAGAATCAATCATGAAAGGGAAGAAAGGAGGGGAAGGGGGCAGCCGAGCTTAACAAAACTTATTCAAACTGATATGGATCGACGCGTGATTAAGAGAAAAACATTATGATCACACAACACCTTAGACCAAACTTGAACCGGATGAGAGACGGTCATGCTTATCAGAAATTCACTATGAAGAACACACGATAGACATAGATGAAATTCAAACCAAAAGAAAATCACGTTTTACTCTATGAAAGAAAGCTAAATTAGTAAATCCTAACCAAATGAAGAGCAAACATCATCCAACACTCTAATACAGATGCTTGATAACTAGCCCTTAAATGAAAATCCTTGCAGTAACACAAAATAACATTCTTCACAGGCACATAGCAGTCGTGAAACAACAGTAATATCATTTGAAAATTTCTGAACTCGACAACAGTTTTAGAATCGACATAACAAGTTCTATCGTTTTTCTTTCTAAATCCACACCACATATAATGCCAAACGAAACCATCTTAACAGAGATACTTAAGAAGAGGAAAGCAGAACTTGTAATCACGACATAACCAGCCTAAAACCAGCAATAATATTTCTAAAGTAAAGAACATAACCAGCCTAAAACCAGCAACAATACTTCTAAACAAAAAGCAAAAACAACAGAAATCTTTTCATTATATTAAGGAAACAAAGAAAAGAGAAGAAAAGGCTAATGAGTTTACCTCTTCTGGAGCAGCGGTCGGGACTACGAACCTTGACGGGAACTTAACCACGCCACCATCGGAGAAATGGACTTTAGGACTCCTCAGTGAAGATCTATGCTCAAAATGAGTCTTTACAAGATCTCGGCCTTCAAAATCATATCAACGCTTCAAAACTCTTGTGAGCCAGAGATTGATTCTCCAAAAAGACTCAAAGAATTCTTTCAGCCGGCCTTCAAGCATCTCACTTTGTGAAATCAGTGGGGTTTATATAGGGGGAGATTTGGGGATTTTAGGGTAAAAATTTCAATGTGGGAATGGAATTTCAGAGGGGGTTTTCTGGGATTTCCTCAAGGATTTGAAATTGTTGAAGGGATAAGGCTCCAGCTGGAGCAAATCGTACTATCTTGGTACAAATCTTTGAGCGAGAATAAGAGCAAAAACAACGAGAGGCATGGAGATTGTTCCACGTAGCTGGTTCTAGAATCTTCTAGGACGATGCTGCATGCTCCACACACGTAGATGATATGATTTTGAGAGGGAAAGCACTGGAACATGAGGCGGCTATTAGGGTTTGTTGTTGTTGAGAGAAGAGAGAAGGAGGTGAAGAACAGAAGGGGTCGTTTGTTACTTCTGATGTGAGCAAAGGGAGAGAGGAATGATAAGGGTGAGTTTGGTGGGCTGGACCGGGTCATGGGTGTTTGGGCCAGGGATTTGGCTGAAACAAAAGGTCATAAGGGGTGGTTTAACATGCAAAATGTGGCCATTTGTTTAAGAATTTAGCCAAATTGAGAATGAATTAGAAAAATCTGGCTATGATTTAATGGAATTTAGAGATTAGGCTAGAATAGGAATAAAGATGAATTAATTAAAATTAATTACCCTAGCTTTCCTTAAATTTAAATGAATTGAAATAATTATTGTGCTTAACACATAATTACCTCCTTTAACTTGGAGAAAAATCAAGCATTTAATTTTTAAAGGGTTTTTCTTATGAAATTAAACTTTAAAATAGTCCTTTAAGTAAACTTATATAAATTCCACGTAGTTAAACATGAAAGATATAAATTATTACTCAGAAACTATTATAAAGCTTATTTGGAAAATGTTTTATCCCTTTTTACAAAATAATTATTTTAAAATTGTTTTAAAAGTCAAAAGGCTCAAGATTAATTCATAATGTGGAGGGTAAAAATTGGGTGTCAACAGCTGCCCCTCCTTTTGGGTAGGGTGAGAGTAATGAACCCTGGGCAAAGGGAATTGACGTTCCCAATTTTATCCATCCACATATTCATCTTTAGAAAGCGGTTGGTTCTAGCATGAATTTCAAGGAATTATCTCCGAACTCTGGTATCGAGTTTCCTATATATCCTGGGTTACATGGGAATTTAGGCCACTTGTAGTTCAAGATGCTTGATTTTACGCATCATTTTTGAGGAATTCCAAACTATCCCGGTTTCAGAGTATGGAGAGACCAAAAAGTTGGGGAGTAGGAGGATTGGGGGGAGTTAGGAATGCAGCCGAGTTTTGAAAACAGAGCTCGCTTACACATCCCAAGACTTGAGAATCAGGTTGCTTGTAGTTCGACTCGATCGGTGGAAAAGGTAATTTTTATGTTAAGACAACCTTTGGCTCGGGATGAGTGACAAATAAGTTGAGCTATAGAAAAGAGGCTTGTAACCTCTCAACTATGAATGTGGCGCACTTCACAACCATAAGTAAGATTTTACCTGGACATAATTTCCAAAGCTCGAGGTGTATCATCACCCGGATTTGAAAAAAAAAGGAAATTTGTTTCCATCGTGAGTTCAGAAAATACCCTGGATGTGAAACTAAGACCCAAAGATAGGAAATACCCACATGCCTTCTGAAATGGGTGTGGTTTGATGGCGGTGGTGGTTGTTCCTCAGCTCACATCCAAAGAGTTTGATACTCCTCTTCGGACTATGTCACAGTTCGCTGCTAAGAAAAGGTTTCACGTTGTGATGCGTCCTTTTTGATGTAGTCTGCACCTGTGGTTTTTCTTTTGAGAATTTCATCCTTTTCGGATGCTCTCGACAACATTCTCAAAACAAATTTGTTAGTAGTAACATAACTCCATTTGGAAGGGTAGTTTCTTTGTCATACCTCATCCTTGGGTTTTGTACGAATCTTAGGTTGTGACATCTTTTGATGTGCTTTGTACCTATTGTTCTGGTTTGAGATTTTCATCCTCTTGGATGTTCTCGGCAATATTTTGAAATAAAATTGTTAGTGGTAAAGCAACTTAATAGGAAGAGATAGCTTTGTACCTCATTGTTGCATCTGTTCTTTCTTGAAGGAGATGTCGTCCTTTCCTGTCTTTGTCTTAGGAGATAGAAATTTTCATGATGATTAAACATGATAGCCTTTTTGGCTATCAGATATGATTATCTGGTGCGCATTTCCGTTTTTGCGACTTAAACACTTTGCGCATTCCTATTGTTAAGTGTTAGATTTGGGCATTCCCATTGTTGCGACTTAGATTTACGCATTCCCATTGCTGTGACTTAGATTTGTGCATTCCCATTGCTGCGACTTGAACACTTTGTGCATTCCCGTTGTTGCGACTTATAAGTATTGATAATCCGACTGTAACAAGGTGGTTGAATGTGGTGATCTTTGAATATGATGACTTTCGTAGTCGTTGTGATGGTGATGGTCCTCTTGATCGTTTATGGCATTCTCTTGAATGTGATAGCCTTCTTGGCTATTGGTAGCGGTCTTTTGCATATGCCTTTGGGGTGAATCTTACGCATCATCTGTATCGATACATTAATAGATATCCCCTGTATTGTTGTGCTTTGGGTAATATAGCACATCATCCGACTTTGGATAGAGGCAGCTTACAGATGCCTTTAATTTTCCAGCTTTCGAGTAATCTGGCACATCATCTGACTTTGGATAGAGGCGGCTTACAGATGTCCTTCGAATTGCCAGTCTTTGGGTAATCCTGCACTTTTTATCCGATCTTGGATGTAACGCGACTTACAGATTTCCCTTGAATCGATAGCCTTTGGGTAATCCAGCACAATATCAACGTGGATATGTCATGGCTTATAGATAACCCTTTGACTGTCAATTCTTTGGTAGTCTTGCACTTCATCCAATTTTGGCTATTATTGCGACTTATGCATTACCCTTGAACTTTCAATCTTCGGGTGATCTTGCACACTATCCGGTTTCAGATATCGCTGTGACTTACAGATGAACTTTGGTCTTCCAATTTGGGGAAATTCAGTTCATCTTCCGATTAGGATGACGTCTTACAGACATCCCTCAGACTATATGCTTTCGACCTTGATGGAAAATGGTATTTGATTATCGAGGGGTGATAAGTCCTTTGCCACACGATCAAATAGAGTCGCATCTTCTGGCGCTCAATGCTCTTGTATGTATAAGCATACTTTAGAGCGAGACTTTGTTGTCTCAAATAAGGGTGCATAAATATCCTCGACGTCAGACTCCTCCATCTTATGTGATATCAGATATAAATATACTGAATGCCAGATTTGGCATAATAAAGTAGAAAATATGCCCTCAACGTCAGAATCTTCTGTCTTACGTGATATCAAATATAAATATGCTGAATGCCAGATTTGGCATAATAAAGGAGAAAATATACCCTCAATGTCAGACTTTTCCATCTTACGCGATATCAGATATAAATATGATGAATGCTAGATTTGTCATAATAAAGGAGCAAATATACCCTCAACACCAGACTCCTCTGTCTTACACGATATCAGATATAAATATGATGAATGCCAGACGGCATAATAAAGGAGCAAATATACCCTCAACGTCAAACTCCTCCATCTTACACGATATCGGATATAAATATGTTGAATGCCAGATTTGGCATAATGATAAGGATGCATAAATATTTGTGGCATAAATATGCAAATGAAGATATCCTCAATGTTAGACTCCTCCATCTTACGCGATATCGGATATAAATATGTTGAATGCCAGATTCGGCATAATAAATGATAATAGTGATATCCTAAACGTCAGACTCCTCCGTCTCATGCGATCTCGGATGTAAACATGATGGGGTCGATCCTGCGCAGCAAGTGCAACTTAGGGACAACTATGAATGTCATCCTCTTTGCAACCGGTCGGTAGAGGGAAATAGTCTTCGCTGGGGATGTATATCTGTGGTATTTGATGATGATGGTCCTCTTGACATGTAACTATGGATGGCCTTCTCGGCATGGTCCTCTTGACATGTAACTATGGATGGCCTTCTCGGCATGGTCCTCTTGACATGCAAATATCAATCGCGTCCTCTTGACATGCAAATATGAATGGCCATCTTGGCATGGTCCTCCTGACATGCAAATATAAATGTCCCTCTCGGTATGGTCCTCTTGACATGCAAATATGAATGGCCCTCTCAGCATGGTCCTCTTGACATGCAAATACGAATGGCCCTCTTGGCATGGTCCTCTTGACATGCAAATATGAATAGCCCTCTCGGCATGGTCCTCTTGACATGAAAATATGAATGGCTCTCTTATCATGGTCCTCTTGACATGCAAATATGAATGGCTCTCTTATCATGGTCCTCTTGACATGCAAATATGAATGTGGATGATCGTGCAATGGCATGCATAGCAGTTGCAAAAAACATCACCTTTGATTTGTATGTTGTCCTGTTAACTCTTTTGTGTGTACTTGTGCTCAAAGCAAACAAATTAGTAGACATAGTGTCGCTTTTAGAAGCAACCATAGTCAGACTTTAACGACAAGGTTTATGAAGCTAATCAGAACAAATTTCATTCAAAATGTGAATAAAATGGTCGTGCCCATTTCTGGGGACAGCCATAAATACCGTCTTTGAACATCGTCTATTTGTGGTGATTTCTGACTTGCCGGGGATTAGCAGAGAACGTTGTCGATATCATATTTAGTGTCCTAATTTGAAACTCACCAAAATGTCCAGATCCATTTGGGGACTTGAGGACGTTGTCAGTCTCTCTTTATCTGGTAGTTTCTGCGAACTACAATAGAGTTTGTCCATTCCAGGCATTTACGCCTCTTTCGGCTTTTCCCGCTATTTTGGCCTTTATCGTCAAATTTTGAGGCATCTGGTCTTGTTGCATTTCTTTGAAAGCGTTGGATAATGAGGGGCTTTCACTGATTTCTAACACACTTTCAGGACAACCTGCATCCACAGAAAAATTGTTAGTTTTTAGTGAAACTGATCTGTATTGACCTCCTTCGATTCCTGCTCCTTGTTTTGTCGCCTCCGAATTCTTTCCAATCTTGGGTACTCATCGCCCTCGACACTTCCCGGGTTGCGGTAGACATAAGACAAAATCACATTAAAGGAGTAAAACTAATCTTTTGTAACAATCTTTAAGCAAATTCTTTGGAAAACAAGGGTTTGGAAAAAGGATAGTTTGGAAAGGTCTCTGCCCGTCATATCATGTGCTGGCTCAATGAATGTCCTTTATTTGATGCCTTGGCGCTTCTAAAATATTGCTGACGGACTCTGAAGATCCTTTGTTATCTTAGTTGGGGAGTTTGGAAACATTTTTCCAAGAAATCTGTCACAGCTGAGGATCCCTCTGTCTCGGACTGGGGATTTTGGAGCGGACTCTTGGATGAAACTTGATAGAAATTTTGAGGTCCCCCTTAAAATTTCTGTCCCAGTTAAAGGTTTCATGATAAATCTCATCCTATTGGCGAGAGTTTTGACACTCTATGAGGATTATGTGATTTCTTCTCGAGATTGTTCTTTTGAAAATCCGCCACAGCTGGGGATTAATCTCCCTCGGACTTTGCTACAGTTGGAGATTTTTTTTTGGAGTAGATTCTGATCTCTCGGTCATTGGGAAATTCTTTGGAGTTTATTTATGAACTCTCTGAATAAAGCTTTTGTGGAAATTTTGAGGTCTTCCTCAAAATTTCTACCCCAGTTAAGGTTTTCGATGAATCTCATTCAATTGGCTAAGGACTTGAGACTCTTGTGGGGATTACAAGATTCTTTCTTGATATTTATTTCGGTTGCTCTTCGGCATATTCTATATTCTTGCTTGCTAGAGATTGATCTTTTGCCTTCTGAATCTTCGAGATTCCTTTCTCAAAAATTCTGCTCCAGTTTCTATTTTTTGGGCGATATGACCTAGCCGTTGTGGCGCCTACGTATCCCGTTGAGGCAGGAATCAGGTCAAACATAGTTCCCACACTCGAAGTGGGAGAATGTTGGAAAATAAATAAAGGGGTGACCGAAGCCGACAAAGGCCGCCTATGTATCTCATTCTTGAGAATTCAGGTCAGACGTAGTTTGAGATATGAAGGAATTTTTAAGCTTTTACTAAGTGCAAAACGATTACAATCAGAAAATGCGATTACAGGAAAAGAAACCGTCTTCAGGCGTAGTATCTCTTTGCAGCATCGGAGTTGCTATAGGCTGGGGCCTTATTTGGCCGTCCGTCTCGGACAAAATCAAGGCTTCTCCTGATAACACTTTGTGGATGACAAATGGTCCTTCCCAATTAGGTGCAAACTTTCCTTTGTCTTATGGGAGGGAAGGATTAATTGTCCATTCCCTGGATTAAATTCTAGATTGACCAATAAATTCTGAGAGATGATGTTTGTCCTCATACTCGTCCTATTATTGTAGGACCAGTCAAAGGTGTCGATGTATGACTTGAGCATACTGATAAGCTCTTTCTTTTGCGCTTTTGACAAATGAATACTGACACTAATTTCTTTAACTTGATCGATGCTTCCCATATTGACCACCTCAAACTCTTTTAGGTGGGGCCTTTCCTCGTCTTTAAAGTTCTTAGACTTCTTGGTTGTTTGTTCCTGGACAATGATTTCTTCAACATGCCTTTCAAAATCATTATCGTCAAGCTTGATTTGTTCGTTAAGCTCTTGACATAACATGACCATGGCAGGTTTTGAGCTATTATTACTGAAATCATAAACAAAGCAAGTTAGATAATGACCAGTAATCATATAGCAAAGTTTTCGCAATAAGGGAGGCTTTTCTTTGAAATCCAAAATATTTATAAGCTATGGCTATAACCCGCATGAATACAGGTTTGTGCCTTTGGGAAAGCGATAAAATAGTACTAGGAAATTGAACACATAAAGGGTGGGTCAGGGAGCCTCATCCGGACCATCATCGATTTTCATAAAACAGAGTATTTGTCTACCCAGCTGATATGCCCAAACTACACCTCAATTAAGAAGCGTAAGCGGTCGTCGTCAAATATAGAACCCAACAAAGGTTGGGGTCGATCCCACAGGGAATAAGGTGCAAATTAAGTCGTTAGTAATTTAGATGACTAATAATCAATAGTTTTCGGTAATTTGGGGGGGGGGATTTAAATGTCAAATTCACACAAGTTAACTAACAAGCAGCAAATTTTCAAGAGTTTATAATCAATGTGAGAATGAACTAGGGAAGTGTTCACCATGGCGTCGTAACAATTTCGACTCCAAGCTTAACCTGATTCTTTCTATGTGTATATCATGATGTGATTGAATTAATGGTATCATCTAAACGTTTTTCATCCAAATAGACGAATTTCCTTTTCAATTCTCTCGAACTTGAAAAGGTGAAATTTCTTATTTCAATCCTAAACATCAAGTAGATTAACTAGTTACAGTATTAATCATAAGACGAGAGTTGGTAGTCTCGAATCCTCGTAGTTAATCAAATTTCTCAATTTTAATCTCTTTGTTCAAGAAAATCAAACCTAGGTATGTTCTAATATTTGCAACCATTAGAAAACGTAAATAACGAATGATTAACAACATGACAACATATAAATTGAACCCTACGCTACCCGGAATCTATATTGTTACTTTTGCCATGGCTCCCACAACCCTAGTTGTGGGAAATTAGCCACTCATGCTAGCAGAAAAAGAGAAGATGAAAGTATTCATGATATAAATAAGAGATTCTTACGATATATGAACACAAGCTTCAGTTTATCCAAGAACGAAAGCCAAAATCCCAAGAACAATGGAGGAAAAAGAAGAATAAGTTTTTGTCGTATTTTTCTCTCCAAAAGTCGTCCAAAACGTTGCTTAAATAATTGGGTAATGAATAATAAAATAACCCTAACATAGGGTATTTATAGTAGTCCAGGAAATAAAGTCCAAAAATAGAATTTTTGGAATCCCGCTTCGCCTTGACGGGTCGCCTGACGGACCATCGTGCATGTGACTGGCCGTCACTTGAGCCGTCACAGCTAAACAGTGAGCTCCCAAACAAATCTTCAGGTAAGTCATCCAGCAGGTGACGACTTACGGCTTTATAGGGTAAATCACATTTCCCAAATGCGTTTTATGACAAATTTTTAGGTAAGTCGTCACCTGCTCGACGACTTACATGTATATAGGGTAAAACGCATTTGAGGAGTGCGTTTTATGTGCATTTGTTTTCTATTTTATCTTGGTGGCCTGGGTGATGGTCCATCAGGCTAGTGACGGGCCGTCAGATGGGTCTTCACTCCTAGGCAGTGCTCGATGAACTTGCTGTCTCATCCTGGCGGCCTGGCTGACGGCCAGTCACAGGTGTGACAGTCAGTCATGCCAGCCGTCAGGCTTAAGCAGTTGAGGTTTTTGAACATTTTTTCTTCCGTTTCCATCTCTAGCTCCATTCCCTGCAAATATAACAATAAAACATCAAAAACCACAAAAGTTGCTTGAAAACTCGCGAGTATTCTTAGTTAAAGGCATCAAATATGCCGTAGAATCCCGGCACATCAACACCCTCAACTTAAAACGTTCGCTTGTCCTCAAGAAACATGACAACAAAAACAAAATGATGACTCAACTAAGAATACAAACACGTGTCACTAGCAAACCATGGCCATTCAACAGCTTATTCAATTTAAATCAAGCCCCCCCGGTAATACACAAATGTATGAAAAGCTAACTTGTAAGGATCCAAACATGTCATTCCGATATGATAGAATATTCTGCATACACATACAACAGTTATACCAACAGTCATTAGATAATACAGAAATCTCGGTGCCCTAACCACAAAGAAGTCCCATACACAAGATTTGGGACTAGCTAAGGCGCTCACACTCACAAACGATTTCAAACAATGTACATGCAATGCCATAAGCTTGCCCTTGCTATTCTATTTCAGTTTTTCAGAAAGCTGCTCAGGATCACTACAGGACTTGTTTTGGCTTGTAATGAGGCTTCGGGTGCAGGTAGGATACATTTAGGGGTTAGTGACTAATCCCTCCTTGGAATCACCGACCTACTATTTCCACTTAACTTTACTTCGTCCATCCTTGTTCACCTTTTTATTCCCTTCTTTCTAGCTACAGGTGCGGCCTCTTTATTTAAACAATTCTTTTTCATCTCTTTTTCGTTTCTTTTTCTTTCTTTTATTAGGCACACACCTGCAATTTTCATTCTATCCACAACCAATCTTATCCATCCTATTTTTCTTATCATTTACCTCTATAGTAGCCACCCTCAACTTAGGCCGATTGCCTGAGTTGAGGTGCACGATGTCCAAGGAAGGACCAGAGCCAAAATAGAGACTCAAAGTTAAAAGGGAAAGGTAAGAGGTTATCGGAAGAACAAAGTCAACTTAACCCCATTTTTCTTATCATGTACCTATACAGTAGCCACCCTCAACTTAGGCTAATTGCATGAGTTGAGGTGCACGATGTCCAAGGAGGGACCAGAGCCAAAATAATGACTCAAAGTTAAAAAGGGAAGGGTAATAGGTTATCGCAAGAATAAAGTCAACTTTGGCTCAAACAGGGATCAAAGGGGTTATTTACATTTGGATAGTCTTTTAGGCTAAGTGGACTGCACACAAAAAGGGCATGTGATCCTTTCCTAAGCAACCAACTTCAAGCTTAACAAAATAGACTGGGCAAGTTCAAGATATATGCACAGAGTAAGAGTTTATAACAATAAGCTCACACACACTTGGCACCAAGAAACCATACCACTACCAACTATCAAAACAACAGTTCGGCTTAAGCACAATTATTACAATCTCCATTCAATGACATTCATAGATCCAGAACAGTCAATCATTTCAAACACAAGTACAAATTCAACATTTTTTTTTGGAGGGGGCTTCTTTTTAGTTCAACTTGCAAAAATCCATGCTTTATATAGACATCACAACACAACCAAAATTTAACCGACAACCTAAACATGCCAGTTCTACTAGATAGCACACCGAGGGAAAAGAAACACGATAACAAAAACCCTCGGTGGTGTTGGACTCACAGGTATCCCAACGCCCTCAACTTAGACTCATGCATTATCTCCAATGCATACATGTGAAAGCTAAAACTGTGAGAGAAAGGAATACCTGTGAAGCCCTTAGGCCTCAGAATGTGGTACGATGTTGGAGACCATCGGGGTCTCCAAGGTAGGTGCAGTCTCTGGAACAGGTGCAAGCAATATCATTACCCAATGCAGCATCTACCTCAAGATCATCAACGTTCAAGTTTTGTTGGCCTGTTTGTGCATTCATGTTTTGCCTTAAAGTTCTAGCAATCTCGGGGTTGTATGGTAATACTGGTTCACCCGAGCTTTGGGTACTAAGCATGCACAAATCTATACCCTACAGTCACAAAAACAACAAATAAAAGTAAAAGCAGGAAATATGACTAAGAGTCAAATAAACACACCGGACTTAATAAACAACCGTATTCCCAAGCAACGGCGCCAAAATTTGATACGCCCAAACTACACCTCAATTAAGAAGCGTTACCGGTCGTCGTCAAATATAGAACCCAACAAAGGTTGGGATCGATCCCACAGGGAATAAGGTGCAAATTAAGTCGTTAGTAATTTAGATGACTAATAATCAATAGTTTTCGGTAATTTAGGGGGGGATTTAAATGTCAAATTCACAAAAGTTAACTAACAAGCAGCAAATTTTCAAGAGTTTATAATCAATGTGAGAATGAACTAGGAAAGTGTTCACCGTGGCGTCGTAACAATTTTGACTCCAAGCTTAACCCGGTTCTTTCTATGTGTATATCACGATGTGATTGAATTAATGGTATCATCTAAATATTTTTCAACCAAATAGACGAATTTCCTTTTCAATTATCTCGAATTTGAAAAGGTGAAATTTCTTATTTCAATCCTAAACATCAAGTAGATTAATCTAGTTACAGTATTAATCATAAGACGAGAGTTGGTAGTCTCGAATCCTCATAGTTAATCAAATTTCTCGGTTTTAATCTCTTTGTTCAAGCAAATCAAACCTAGGTATGTTCTAACGTTTTCAACCATTAGAAAACGTAAATAACGAATGATTAACAACGTGACAACATATAAATTGAACCCAACGCTATCCGGAATCTATATTGTTACTTTTGCCATGGCTCCAGCAACCCTAGTTGTGGGAAATTAGCCACTCATGCTAGCAGAAAAAGAGAAGATGAAAGTATTCATGATATAAATAAGAGATTCTTATGATATATGAACACAAGCTTCAATTTATCCAAGAACGAAAGCCAAAATCCCAAGAACAATGGAGGAAAAAGAAGAATAAGTTTTTATCGTATTTTTCTCTCCAAAAGTCGTCCAAAATGTTGCTTAAATAATTGGGTAATAAATAATAAAATAACCCTAACACAGGGTATTTATAGTAGTCCAGGAAATAAAGTCCAAAAATAGAATTTTTAGAATCCCGCTTCGCCTTGACGGGTCGCCTGACGGACCGTCATGCATGTGACTGGCCATCACTTGAGCCATCACAGCTGAACAGTGAGCTCCCAGACAAATCTTCAGGTAAGTCATCCAGCAGGTGATGACTTACAGCTTTATAGGGTCAATCGCATTTCCCAAATGCGTTTTATGACAAATTTCCATGTAAGTCGTCACCTGCTCGACGACTTACATGTATATAGGGTAAAACGCATTTGAGGAGTGCGTTTTATGTGCATTTGTTTTATGTTTTATCTTGGTGGCCTAGGTAACAGTCCGTCAGGCCAGTGAAGGGCCGTCAGATAGGCCGTCACTCCTAGGCAGTGCTCGATGAACTTTTTGTCTCGTTCTGGCGGCCTGGCTGACGGCTAGTCACAGGTGTGACGGTCAGTCATGCCAGCCATCAGGCTTAACCAGTTGAGGTTTTTGAACATTTTTTCTTCCGTTTCCATCTCTAGCTCCATTCCCTGCAAATATAACAATAAAACATCAAAAACCACAAAAGTTGCTTGAAAACTCCTGAGTATTCTTAGTTAAAGGCGTCAAATATGCCGTAGAATCCCGACACATCACCAGCCGTATGGAGAGTCACGAGAGGAGTTGTGCCCCAGTTCTGTATCTTTTCACCGGGCTTGGCATCCCTAATCATGATTGCTTCAGAGGTTTCTTCAGTTATAGCATCACATTCTTCAAATAACTTTCTGATTCCATCCTCTAACCCGTATCTCGGGGGACCAATGCATACCGGAAATGACTGATACAAGTGAGGGAGTAATTTTGGCAGTCCTGACTACTTCTTCTCTTCGATCTTTGCCTTGTCATCTTGGGCTAACCCTTCAAAGGGTAGTTCAGCAGTATTCAAAGTAGCTATAACTTCTTTTGGCATTTCCTGCTTTTTAGGGATAACCAACACTATTGACTTGCTCACCATCCATTCTTCATCAACCTCTTTCATGTTAATAGTGGCTCCTCCATGATTTGGGAGCTGGTTGTTATTAACATTTGGCGGTGCTGCTTATAGTGTGACCACTCTTTGATCAATCAAATCTTGAATTTTGTGCCTCAGGTTAATGCAATCTTCGGTATCGTATTCGACCCCTCCAAAATGATAAGCACAATATTGGTCAGCCCTGAAAAAATAAGAGTCAGGATTTGCAGGTTTGGGTGGAATGAGATGGATAAATCCGGCAGCCTTCAATCTCTCGTACAACTGAGTTCTAGTTTCAGCCAATTGGGTGAAAGTTCAAGGAGCTTTCTTTTCCAAATTTGGACGAGGGAGATTAGCATCGGCGGGAGGGGGAACCTGGAAATTATTCTGGTTCTCGGAAACCTTTTGATACACTTGAAAGTTCTGGGGAGGAGCTTGGTAAGTGGGTTGCGTATTTGGTTGTGGATCTTGGTATATGGGTTGCACGTTTGGTTGTGGAGCTTAGTAAATAGGATGAGTATAGTAAATCAGTTGAGGATTTTGTAGAGCTGGGGGAGGGGTTGTTGGAACAAGTGATTTTTTATAGTTGGCCCCAAAAGGTTTCCGCGATCTCAGGTTAGGACTAGAGGATACCAAAGACACTTCTTCCCTCTTTTCTTGGGAAACCTTGCCGATCCTGAGGATGTCGAGGCTTTGGTAATCTTGCCGCTACGAAGACCCTCTTCGACAATTTCACCAATCTTAACTATGTCAGTGAATTTTTCTTTAACTGCTGATATCATTTTGTCATAGAATTCTGACTCTTGAGAGCGCATAAACACCGCGCTTATTTCCTCTTCGGTCATAGGAGGTCGAACTCTCACCGCCTCCTTTCTCCATTGATAGGCGTAGTCTCTGAAATCCTCATTCCATTTTTTCCTGATGCGCCCTAGAGAGTATCAATCTGGGATAACTTTCACGTTATATGCAAACATTTGAGAAAAGTCTCGGGCCAGATCACTCCATTTGGACCACTTCTTTAGTTCTTGAGAGGTGAACCATTCCAAAGCCTCTCCGCTCAGACATTGGCTAAACAGTCTCATTAGCAGAGCGTTGTTCCTTCGAGCACCGACCATTTGATCACAGTAGCTTCTCAAATGGGCCTCAAGATTCCCAACACCATTAAAGGTCTCGAACTTGGGAATCTTGAATCCGTCTGGCAAGTCCATATCTGGATGGATACAGAGATCGTCGTAGCCATAACCTTTCTCATAAGATGATCCCCGAAACTCTCTGATCCTGGCTATCTCTTCTTTCATTTGAGCCATGTCATGATTACACTTCTTCTCCGCGACCCTTAATTCTTTCTCCTTCTTTTCGTAGTGGTCAAGCTCGGGGCTTTCTGGAAATCATAGCATGAAAAGAAGAAAGTAGTAGGTTCTGGACATGTGGAATAGCATTTGAGTACGTGGGGTTATAGTTCTATGGATTAGTGATGTTGGGATGGCTATTCTGGGAGTTGTAGGCATTTGGTTGCGTATTTTCATAGCTTGGAGGAAGGTTTTGTGGAATGTAGGAACTTGGATTGTTACTCTGGTTGGTATGCTGGATAGGAGGAGTATGAATTTAATAGGAGGATCCGATATGAGGGGGATTACTGGTGAGAAGTTCGTTGGAAGGTCTAGGTGCGGAGGTAGGAGGGATATTTCCTGGATGATTTTCAGTTAACGGGGAATTGAGCAAAGGGATTTGGAGAGGAGGCTGAGCGATGCCCAGGTTTGGAGTGTTAGCGGCAATAGTCAAGCTAGCCATATCTTTGGCTTTATGTACTTCTTCTTGCATTTTTTCAGTTTTCTCACAAGTTCCGCAATCATTTTGTTTTGTTCAGCGATAACATTGTCTCTCACGGCCAAGACATGATCTTCCTCACTATCAGTCATATTACCCTTAGTGAAGCGAGAGTTAGAGGAGGAATCTATTTACCTCTTCTGGAGAAGCGACCGGGACTACGAACCTTGACGGAACTTAACCATGCCACCATCGGAGAAATAGACTTTGGGACTCCTCAGCCAAAATCTATGCTCAAAATGAATCTTTACAAGATCTCGGCCTTCGAAATTGCCTCAACGCTTCAGAACTCTTATGAGCCAGAGATTGATTCTCCAAAAAGACTCAAAGAATTCTTTCAGTCGGCCTTCAAGCATCCCACACTTTGAAATCAGTGGGGTTTATATAGGGGGAGATTTGGGGAATTTAGGGTTGAAATTTTGATATGGGAATGGAATTTCAGAGGGGGTTTTCTGGGATTTCCTCAAGGATTTGAAATTGTTGAAGGGATAAGGCTCCAGTTGGAGCAAATCCTACCATCTTGGTACATATCTTTGAGTGGGAATGAGAGCAAGGACAACGAGAGGCATGGAGATTATTCCACGTAGCTGGTTATAGAATCTTCTAGGACGATTTTGCATGCGTCACACACGTAGATGATACAATTTTGAGAGGGAAAGCGCTGGAACATGAGGTGGCTATTAGGGTTTATTGTTGTTGAGAGAAGAGAGAAGGAGGTGAAGAATAGAAGGGGTCGTTTGTTGCTTCTGATGTGAGCAAAGGGAGAGAGGAGTGATAAGGGTGAGTTTGGTGGGCTGGACTGGGTCATGGGTGTTTAGGCCAGGAATTTGGCTGGAAAAAAAGGTCATAAGGGGCGGTTTAACATTTGGCCACATTTTGCAAATGTGGCCATTTGTTTAAGAATTTAGCCAAATTGAGAATGAATTAGAAAAATCTGGCTATGATTTAAAGGAATTTAGAGATTAGGCTAGAATAGGAATAAAGATGAATTAATTAAAATTAATTACCCGAGCTTTCCTTAAATTTAAATGAATTGAAATAATTATTGCGTTTAACACATAATTACCTCCTTTAACTTGGAGGAAAATCAAGCGTTTAATTTTTAAAGGGATTTTCTTGTGAAATTAAACTTTAAAATAGTCCTTTAAGTAAACTTATATAAATTCCACGTAGTTAAACATGATAGATATAAATTATTACTCAGAAACTATTATAAAGCTTATTTGGAAAATGTTTTATCCCTTTTTACAAAATAATTATTTCAAAATTGTTTTAAAATTCAAAAGGCTCAAGATTAATTCATAATGTGGAGGGTAAAAATTGGGTGTCAACAATCAGAAGAGCCTCCAGTATGTGTTCACCCAGAAGGAGTTGAATCTTTGTCAGATACGATGGCTCGAGTTCCTCAAAGACTATAATATGAATGTGCTCTACCATCCAAGTAAAGCTAACGTTGTGGCTGATGCCCTTAGCAGACTGTCTATGGGTAGTGTGTCTCATGTTGAGAAAGAAAGGAAAGAATTGGCTAAGGATGTTCATAGGCTTTCTCGCCTGGGAGTTTGCCTTATGGACGCAACAGACGGCGGTGTGGTAGTTCAGAATAGATCAAAATCTTCTCTAGTAGATGAGGTGAAGGAGAAGCAAGACAGTGATCCCATCTTACTTCAGTTAACAGGTGCGGTCCATTAGCAGAAGGTAGAGGTTTTCTCCCAAGGGGGAGATGGTGTGCTTCGCTACCAGGGTCATTTATGTGTCCCTAATATGGGTTATTTGAGGTAGCGAATCCTGACAAAGGCTCATAATTCTAGATATTCTATTCATCCCGGCGCCACCAACATATACTGTGACCTATGGGAAGTCTATTGGTGTAATGGTATGAAGATGGACATCACAGATTTTGTGGCCAAGTGTCCTAACTATCAGCAGGTGAAGGTAGAACATCAGAGACCAGGAGGTGTGACTCAAGAGATTAGCATTCCTACTTGGAAGTGGGAAGTGATCAACATAGATTTCATTACAGTCTTACTTCGTACTCACAGACAACATGACTCCATTTGGGTGATTGAGGACAGGGTGACCAAATCAGCCCACTTTTTAGCGGTTAAGACTACAAATTTAGCAGAAGATTATGCCAAACTCTACATCAGCGAGATAGTCAGGTTGCATGGGGTCCCGTTTTCTATCATCTCGGATAGGGGTACTGAGTTTGCATTTCATTTTTGGAGATCCTTTCAGAAAGGTCTGGGTACTCAGGTAAACCTCAGCACAGTATTTCATCTACAGATGGATGATCAGGCAGAGCGTACCATTCAGACCATAGAGGACATGTTGAGAGCTTGTGTGATCGATTTCAAGGGTATTTGTTATGATCATTTACCTCTCATAGAGTTTGCCTACAATAACAGCTTCCATTCCAGTATTCGGATGGCCCCGTATGAAGCACTTTATGGGCGTAGGTGCAGATCACCTGTTGGCTGGTTTGAAATAGGTGAAGCAGCATTGATTGAGCCAGATTTGGTTCATGAGGCTATGAGTAAAGGTCAGCTCATCAGAGAAAGGTTGAAGACTGCTCAAAGTCGTCAGAAGTTCTATGCAGATGTGATAAGAAGGGACTTAGAATTTGAGATCGATGATTGGGTTTTCCTGAAAGTGTCACCCATGAAAAGTGTGATGAGATTTGGCAAGAAAGGGAAGCTCCTTCCCCGATATGTAGGTCCTTACATAATTCAGAGAAGGATTGGTAATATTGATTATGAGTTAGAATTTCCAGCAGAACTAGCAACAGTTCATCCAGTCTTTCACACTTCGTTGTTGAAGAAGCGTGTTGGTGATTTGGCATTGATTGTGCCCTTAGAGAATGTGGGTATGAAGGATAGCCTCACCTATGAAGAGGTTCCAGTTGAGATTATTGACCGTCAGGTTTGTAGGTTGAGAAATAAGGAAGTCGCTTTAGTGAAATTTTTATCGAGGAATCGATCAGTCAAGGGAGCTACTTGGGAAGTAGAAGCAGTCATGATGGCCAAGTACCCTCATCTCTTTCCTGCCGATCCAATTCCATATTGAGTTAATAGTTCCTCTTCAGTTTTTCAGCTTTCTCATACATCTCAGTCTCATGTTATGTTTCCTCAGCTATTCTGCATTTTCAATATGTTTTCACGTCCTAAGAACTTAATTCAATTAGATATCAGTTTCTAGTAGTCAGTGGTAGGGATTGCAGCTCTTTCCCTCCAAACCAGCTTATTTAGTCTTCATTCGAGGACGAATGATCCCAAGGAGGAGATATTGTGACACCTCAGAAAATCCTAAGCCTAGAACCAGCTCAAAAATCCTATGTGTGAAACTGTTAAAGTGTCAGACAGGATCCACGAGCCAGATCCACGAGTCGTGGAACAGTCCATGAGCTATGGACTGGGCCTGTGGAATCAGATCAGAGACCCGATAATTTGGTCTGAGAACCACGACCAGTGTCTAAGGACCGTGGATTGATCCATGACCCATGGATTAGGTCTATGGAACTCAGACCTGAGGCCTACAATTTCTTTGAGAACCAGGAACTGGTTCTACAGACCGTGGAACGATCCACGAGTCATGAACCCATTTCATGGAGTAGGCTTAGTACCGAGCGGACAAAAGGATGAAGGCTCTACTGTCAGAATAGGCTGAGACCTTTAGTAGAAGTCCCATAACTACGGCGCCACCATAGGTATCAAAGGGGTCAGCTGTTAGATTAGGCTGGGCACCCTTGTTCCTTGTGGACATCAGTTTTGTGGATCCACATTAGATTTGTTTGTACCCTTGGCAAGGTATGAACACCCTTTCTTCCAGGGTTATAGGTTGGCCCCACAATTAGCTCAACTTGGGGTATGTCGGTTAATAGTACCTCCCACAGTTCAGATTCACTACTTGCATTCAGTCTTTCAGTTATTCAGTTCAGCATGTTACAGTACATGATTTAATACTTGGTCATTGCATCCAGTTTATCTCTCAGTTCATGCTTCAGTATATATTTCCTTATTCAGTATTCATGCTTTACAGTTTTGCATATATCCCGCATACTCAGTATATTCGAAGTACTAACACATACTTTTGTGCTACATCTTATCATGATGTAGGTTTAGGCACCCAACATCTAGACCGCCCTTAGTGTGAATTCCCATTCCTTACTCAGCAGCTCAATGGTGAGTCCTTATAGTTCGAGGACAATAGTTATGATTATTCATTTCAGTTTTATATTTCAGTTTTTCAGACTTTTAGAGTTAGTTGGGGGCTTGTCCCAGCAACTCGCTTCAGTTAGAAGCTTTCAGACATAGATCTAGAATCAGCTTTTGGGTTGTCAGTTTTACTTTCTGACTTACTACATTCTTAGATATTTATATTTTCACATATGTTTGGATTATTTTTCCAATCTATTTATTTAGACGAGTTTAGCTTCCGCACAGATTGTATTTGATTTAAACATGCCTAGATATGCCAGACCATGATTTAGCTTGGGGACACTCATGACACGAGACACCGTGTTGCGTCTAGGGGGCAGCCTCGAGGCATGACATTAACTAAACGTATGGTTTGAGAACTCAACAGGATTATCGAAATACCATACCCCTGGATATATTCTCAAATCTGAATTATAACACAACAAAATCACTACTTATTTACACAATTGCTTTTATTTACATTCAAACACACAAATCACTCTTTGTTGTTGAGCTACTGAATATCTCATATAAGAATTCAAGCTATAAGTCAATTCATCAAATCCCTTGGGTACGATATGTGGACACACATACTATATTACTTATAAGGTCGCATACACTTGCATGTGTGAAAAGATGCAACAATGATCTACCACTTATTATGGCTATTGACTTACAACATATGGCTCCCATTGAAGGTGTTATTCAAGTACAGAGTGATATAACAAATGCTAAAACAGTAAAAGTGGTTATTAGATATTTTGATGGATGCAAGGCTGACCTTGTTGTTTGTGATGGTGCACCTGATGTAATGGGACTTCATGACATGGATGAATTTGTTCAATCCCAGCTGACATTGGCAGGCCTAACCATAGTCACTCACATACTAAAAGAAGGTAGAAAGTTCATAGAAAAAAAAATTTGAGGAAAAGACACAAGCCTCCTTTACTATTTTCCTAAAACTATTTTTCGTAGAAGTGACTTCTGCTAAGCCAAAAAGTAGTTGCAATTCTAGAATAGAGGCATTTGCAGTATGTGAAAATTACCTTCAACCAGAAGGATTCAATGAGAAAAACCTTCATCGCCTTCTTGAAAAAGTTGGAAGTCCATCAGGCATCGAGGACCTAGATTGCAGTAATGGATGTCTGAAAGGTCCTAATAAGGTGTATATCCTATTTCTAGCTTGTCGAGACTTAAGTGGATATGATTCAAATCGTTCATATTCACTTCCTAGAGATGTAGATAGAACCTAAAAATGGTTAGATCCTATACAATCTCCAATTGCACCACCGTATAAACGAGCTCTTGAAACGAAAAAAGCTTAGAGTAAAGGAATCCATAATCTAGACAAGCTTTCTCTTGGCCTCTGAGCAAGGACATTTCTCTTCTGCGACATCTCAAGAGTTGTAGTTATCTATTAACCACATATAAGGGCTCCTTCTGCTCTTGCAATTGGTTAATTGAATGTGTTTTAGTAGACTTGAGTTTGAGTCTTGCCATTAACCAAACCTGGTATTTAAGTAGAGAAGGGTAACAATGGCGGATTCAGAATTATCTCTAGTGCTTGGGACTTGAACTTGGGTAAATTTTGAACCCCTTAAATCACTAAGTCAACCTCTAGTTTTGTGTTTAGGATATTTAAAATTTATATATATACACTAAAACGTAAAAAAACCTTATATATACCGTGTAATTTTTTATCGATGGGGTTCGGGTAAACCACCTCACCCCCTCCTAGATCCGCCCCTGAAGGGTAGAGGAGCGAACCAATTATTACCAAGTTCCAAAATTTAAAATAACTGATTTTTCAGTCATCAAGGAAGGATGATAGTCGCACAAAAAAAGAATGGTTTTGTTCAATTTGGCATTGATAGTGGTACCTAATTTCTTAATCATGCCTAATGTTTGCACGGTCATGGGGTCAAAGCCACGACTTGCACCATGCACGACTTAAAGTTTTTTTAAAAAAAATGGTAAGTCGTTCCTCTGAGCATGACTTGATAATTAAATAAAATTTAAAAATGTGTCTTTTCTCATACAGTCAAACCTATCTATAATGACCATTTGTTGTAATGATATTCATTATAGCAGTATACTCTTTGTAAAATTACCCTTCTATCACAGTTATACTCAAATATTGTGTAATAATATTTTGTAAGAAATATATTATGTATAAAATAAAATATTTGTGGTAATCATCATCATGCATATAGTAAATTTTAAGTAAGAAGATCTAAAAGGAAAAAATTATATTTAAATGGTGCTCATAAATCATGGTTATAACTTCACGAGAAAAGACTAATGATGTTTGCCTTTTTATATTCATACTCTTTCTATTTTTTGGTTAATTGGTTAATAAATACATTGCGTCTTTTTATACACAAAATCAAACTAATTTTTCCCATACTTTTATTTATAACAGCTAATGACATTAAAATGTTAAATGTCGATATACATATATAATAGCACCTCACTATAGTATTCATGAAATATTGAAAAAAATGCTATCACTATAGAAAGGTTTAACTATACAACTTAAATTATTATTATTTTTAAAAAAAAAATTGGTCCCACAGACCAAATGATCATTTGTTCTAGGCCATTAAGATACTAGTTTTTCATAGAGGGGTATACGATTTACCCTTATGGTCTGTTCCAAATTTTGTTGACCCTTTTGATATTTTAGCGTCAAAAGATTGTCCTTTAGGCTCCAAACTCATAAATTTTAACCATTTAATAAAAAAACAGAGGTATTTTTGGCCTCTTTCGATACTACAGGCCACTTAAAACCTTCACTCAAAGAACACCAATAGTGATCAGAATGGAATGATCCTATGACAGTGGTTATCTCATCTCAGTTAATCTAGCATGTGCTCTTAAAATTTTTCCATTTTCTGGGCTAGTTGATTCGGCAGGTGAGTTGTTACACAATCCTTAGCAAATTTTGACTTCCATGACCATCATCCTGCTGTCTTAATCGACCAACACCCTTTGTGAGATATAGGTTAGCATGCAGTTTAGAACCATACCCCTGCTTTCAGTTCATCCTGCATTGCTAGTTCTGCTTACCAAAAATGGCCCACTTGGAGCTCTTGATTCAGTGGTGCGGCTCCACAAAGCAGTTGCACCGTCCTACCTATTTAAAGTTTTAGAATAGGTCAAGGGCGTTGCACCCCTGAGGCCTCTAATCATTGGCTTTACCCGATAGAACTCGCACGCGCTCCAGCTATCCTGAGGGAAACTTCGGAGGTGACCAGCTACTAGACGGTTCGATTAGTCTTTTGCCCATATACCCAAGTCAGATGAATGATTTGCACATCAGCATCGGTGCGGGCCTCCACTAAAGTTTCCACTCGCTTTGCCCCGCTCAGGCATAGTTCACCATCTTTCAGGTCCCAATAGGTATGCTCACACTCGAACCCTTCTCAGAAGATCAAGGTCGATCCATGGTGCACCCTTCAGGGGGATCCTACTAATTAGATTCCTTACGCCTTACAAGTTTACTCGATCATTGACTCGCACACATGTCAGACTCCTTGGTCCGTGTTTCAAGATGGGTCAAATAGGGAGCCCACAAGCCAGCATCCAGAGCGCACAGATGCCCAAGCATGCCAGAGGTGTGCGTTGCCTACCACAATCGAGGAGATGGCATTCAACGGGAATATTAAGAGATCCGGATTTGCCCTTCCCCCTCCAATCCATTCTAATCCACGCCCTAGTCAATCGACAGACTGGCTCGTCACTATTCCACATCTGACCGAGGCCCATCGCCAGCCCTCATCCGCATCTCTCTCGATAATTTCAAGCACTCTTTGTCTCTCTTTTCAAATTCCTTTACATCTTTCCCTCGTGGTACTTGTTCGCTATCGGTCTCTAGCCCATATTTATCCTTGGAAAAAATTCACTGCCCGACTTGGGCTGCATTCCCAAACAACCCGACTCGTAGACAGCGCCTTGTGGTGCGACAGGGTTTGGACACAATGGGGCTCTCACCCTCTCTGGCGCCCTCTTCCACAGGAATTGGGCCTGGTCCGCCACTGAAGACGCTTCTCCAGACTACAATTCAGATGACAGAGCCACCCGATTCTAAGGTTGGGATGTTTCCAATTCGCTCGCTATTACTAACTGAAGATGTGAGAAAGGGAGAATTGAAGATGAGAGTTCATGAGGAGGAGGTGACGTTCCATGATAATCGATAGATCTGAGGAAGGGAGAATTGAAGATGAGAGTTCATGATGAGGAGGTGACATTCAAGGTATATAAGTCACTCTCCATCCCTTCACACTACAGAGATTTGTGCATGATAACAGAGATGGTCATAAATAAGTGTGGGATGGAAGAGAGTGGGTTTGAAAAAGCAAATTTTGAATATTTCTACTGAATTGTCTGAGGTGCAGCAAAAATAATTGCTCAAGTTGTTGAGGGAGCATGAGCATGTGTTTAGATAGTTGGACAGTGACCCGGAAAGGGATATTAAGACAAAAAAGAAAGTGAAAGAAGAAAGTGATCCTCCAAGAGTAAAAAGTGGAAAAAGCTCTATCATAAGCGGAGGAAGATATTAAGAGAAATTGATTGATTTGGACATGTGTCGTGCCGCGATGTTAAATTAGGCGTTAATTGAGAGGCAACTCAATTTTTAAATAGTTTATTTTTTATATATAGTGTCATTTTTTATTTTTATTTGTGATTTTTTGCATATTTGGGGAAGTCAGAGTACCCAAATTTAGAAGCTAAGGAGCATGGCTGAAGCTTAAGTATGGGGTCCTTTGCCCCTTGATTGAGAATTGAAGGAAACATGTTGTTAGCTAGGCCCTAGAGGGCCTCGGAAAGTATTTCTAACCCAATTTTTATCTTTTTTATTGCTTTGGAGATAAAGCATGACTTTAAGTATGGGGTGGGATATCTTCCATTATTTGTTAAGGGTGAAGTATGCCATAGGTTTTTAAGTTTTCTTTTTATTTTGCTAAGTTAGAGGAAAAACTGGAAAAAAAAATTAAAAAGTCTAAAATCACAAAAAAGATTTTCTTTTATTCTTTAGTTTGGATAGTTTTTAGCTTTTATTTTCTTTTTAGAGGCATACTTCGTCCACCCCTTGGTTTTTTTTTGAGTTCTTTTCTGAGGGGGAGCCCTTTGAACCGAATATCCTTTTTATTTTTACTTTTAGGAGTAATTTTTTTTGTTTTTAGGTAGAATGACTCTTCTTGACGATTTATGGCTGACGACCGTCTTGAGAGAAGAGTTAGTCATTAGGAGTTAGAGAGTGTTTAGGACCAATCAAATGCTAGATTCTCTTGTTAGGAACTATAATTGACTGAATGATGCAAGTTAGTTATGAATTTGAAAGCATGATGTGTGAAAAATTGAATGACTTCTCTTGAGACACCTAGGCTCTTTTACTTGACTCATATATGATTTTTGGCCCAATTTTGAACTCTTGTTTGTTGTTTGCTTGAGAGGCTATATGGATCCTTCTTGAGTCAAACATGTGCCATGTGTCATGTGTATTAGAATTTTGTGATATTCCATGCTTTCATATTGATGTCTAGAACTTTCCCGGTGTGTTTGCAAAACAAAATGAAGAATGTTAAGTTTAGGAGATGATACAGGAATTTCTTTGATTAGTCGATTTTTATCCTTTATTTTACCTACCCATAATTGATGTTCCTAGCTAGTCTTGTTGAGCCTTTAACCTTTTTTTTGGATAGCCACATCTAAAGTCTAATTCTTTTATTTTAATTGACTGTGAATTTGATCCAAAACTCCTAAGAGTTTTAATTGAAAAATAAGAGTTTGGAAGAGTGAGAAAGAAATAAGGAAATAGCTGAAGATGAAAGTTTGTAGAGAATTCTAAGGGTGCAAAAAAGAAAAATTCACATACTTTTTTCAGGAAATCAACTAATCGTATGGTTTGAGAACTCAACAGGATTATCGAAATACCATAACCCTGGATCTTTTTTCAAATCTGAATTACAACACAACAAAATCACTACTTGTTTACACAATTGCTTTTATTTACATTCAAACACACAAATCACTCTTTATTGTTGGTTACCTACTAAATAGCTCATATAAGAATTCAAGCTAGAAGTTAATTTGTCAAATCTCTTGGGTACGATATATGGACTCACATCCCATATTACTTATAAGGCCGCATACACTTGCTTGTGTGAAAGAATGAAACAATGATCTACCACTTATTATGGCTATTGACTTACAACGTATGGCTCCCATTGAAGGTATTATTCAAGTACAAGGTGATATAACAAATGCTAAAACAATTGAAGTGGTTATTAGACATTTTGATGGATGCAAGGCTGACCTTGTTGTTTGTAATGGTGCACCTAATGTAATTGGACTTCATGACTTCATGACATGGATAAATTTGTTCAATCGCATCTGACATTGGCGGGCCTAACCATAGTCACTCACACACTAAAAAGGGTAGAAAGTTCATAGCAAAAAAAATTCGAGGAAAAGACACCAGCCTCCTTTACTATTTTGCTAAAACTATTTTTCGTAGAAGTGACTTTTGCTAAGCCAAAAAGTAGTTGCAATTCTAGAATAGAGGCATTTGCAGTTTGTGAAAATTACTCTCCACCAAAAGAATTCAATGAGAAAAACCTTCATCGCCTTTTTGAAAAAGTTGAAAGTCCATCAGGCACCGAGGACATAGATTGTAGTAGTGGATGGCTGAAAGGTCCTAATAAGGTGTATTTCCCATTTCTAGCTTGTCGAGACCTAAGTGGATATGATTCAGATCGTTCATATTTACTTCCTAGAGCTGCAGATGGAACCTACAAATGTTTAGATCCTGTAAAACCTCCATTTGCACCACCGTATAAACGAGCTCTTGAAATGAAGAAAGCTTAGAGTAAAGGAATCCATAATCTTGACAAGCTTTCTCTTGGCCTCTGAGCAAGGACATTTCTCTTCTGTGACATCTCAAGAGTTGTAGTTATCTGTTCACCAAATATAAGGGCTCCTTCTGCTCTTGCAATTGGTTAATTGAATGTGTTTTAGTAGACTTGAGTTTGAGTCTTGCCATAAACCAAGCCTGATATTTAAGTAGAGAAGGGTAACAATGGCGGATTCAGAATTATCACTAGCGCTTGGAACTTGAACTTGGGTAAATTTTGAACCCCCTAAATCACCAAGTCTACCTCTATTCTTGTGTTTAGGGTATTCACAATTTATATATATACACTAAAACTTAAAAAAAAATACCTTATATATACCGTGTAATTTTTTATCGAGGTGATTCGGGTGAACTTCCTCATCCCCTCCTAGATCCGCCCCTGAAAGGTAGAGGAGTGAACCCATTATTACCAAGTTTTAAAATTTAAAACAACTAATTTTTCAGTCATCAAAGAAGGATGATAGTCGCACAAAAAAAAGAATGGTTTTGTTCAATTTGGCATTGATAGTGGTACCCAATTTTTTAATCATTCCAAATGTTTGCACGGTCATGGGGTCAAAGCCACGACTTGCACCGTGCATGACTCAAATAAAAAAAAATAGGTAAGTCGTTCCTCTGAGCACGACTTGATAAATAAAAAAAATGTGTCTTTTCTCATATAGTCAACCCTATCTATAATGACTATTTGTTGTAACAATATTTTACTATAATGGCTTGATTTTCTTCAAAATTGACCTTTTTAATTATATTTTACTTCTCTATAACATCATTTTACGTATTACAATAATGACATTCATTATAGCAGTATACTCTTTCTAAAATTACCCCTCTATCACAGTTATACTCAAATATTGTGTAATAATATTTTATAAAAATTATATTATCTATAAAATAAAATATTTATGGTAATCATCATGCTGCATATAGTAAATTTCAAGTAAGAAGATCTAAAAGGAAAAAATTATATTTAAATGGTACCCATCAATCATGGTTATAACTTCACGAGAAAAGACTAATGGTGTTTGCCTTTTTATATTCATACTCTTTCTATTTTTTGGTTAACTGGTTAACAAATACATTGCGTCTTTTTGATACACAAAATCAAAACTAATTGATTCATGCTTTTGTTTGTAACAGCTAATGACATTTAAACGTTAAATATCAGTATATGTATATAAGAGCACCTCACTATAGTATTCATGAAATATTTAGACAAACTCTATCACTATAAAAAGATTTGACTGTACAACTTAAATTATTATTGTTTTTTTAAAAAAAAATGGGCCTACAAACCCAAATGATCATTTGTTGTGGGCCATTAAGATACTAGTTTTTCATAGAGGGGTATATGATTTACCCTTATGGTCTGTTCCAAATTTTGTTGACCCTTTTGATATTTTAGCGTCAAAAGAATGTTTTTTAGGCTCCAAACTCATAAATTTAAATCATATACTGAAAAACAGAGGTATTTTTGGCCTCTTTCCATATTACAGGCCACTTAAACCCTTCACTCAAAGAATGCCAACAGTGATCAGAATGGAATGATCCTATGACAGTGGTCATCTCGTCTCATTTCATCTCAATTGTGAGAATTTTCCTTTAAAGTTAAAAATGTTGACTGAGAATATCATTTTTGGTTCATTGAGAGGAAGCACATGCATGGGCAACTGCCAAATTTAGTGTGTGTTCGGTACGAAGGAAAATATAAAATATTTTTCAATTTTTACATGTTTGATTTGTTCGAAAAGAAAGATCTTGAAAATGAGAAAAATGACTTCCTTAATGAAAGTAAGAAAATCAAATTTCACTAATAACACTACACACTAATTGTTTCTCCTTCGCCCTCTTACACAGCTCATCTTCACCCCAATCTCCATAGCCCTAATTCCCACCCCTACCCCCACCCCACCCCCACCTCTCATAGTATTCTTTTAAATTATATACAAACTAATAAACTTGACCGCGCTACCCGCAGTATGAAAAATAATTAGATTTACAAAATATTTTTTTTATAAATTTAAATATTAAGAATGTTTTAAAGATTCTTTTCGATCTTCAAATCCAAATAAATCAGATTCCAAATTCTAACACTTAGATTTGTAATTTTGACTTGGATCATGGGATATTGATTTTATCAACAAAAAAAAAAATAGCAAAAGAATCCTTGAATTAGCACCATTTAATACTTTTTTTTTTTGGTAAGTAACTTTTTATTAATTACCATCTAATACCTATTCTTTTATGCTAGAGTTGAAATAATTAAAAATTCATTACCTTATTATCCATTTGAATGCGTTCTTTTATAGAGTTATGACATGGTAATAACAATAAGAATAAAAATATATATTTACCAGAAAAAAGGAAAAAGGAAGGAATATATACATTTTATAGTAGATAAATAAAATAAAGGTTTAGACATTAGCGTAAGTATTAGTTTAAAATTTGTTTCAACTAAAACAATGTCATTTTCTTATGTAAATAATGCATAAACTGTAGAAGTAACATGCAAATTAGCATAAAAATAGTAGATTTATGAAGAAAAAAGGAATAATTTTGAAGACCTCTCAAGTTTTGCTTTATAATTCACCTCTTAAAATTTACGATATTAATTACACTTATCTCCCTTATTTAATTTTCTTGTAACACTTTTTTGACCTATTTAATATAACATAAATTATTATTCTCAACTATATGTTTGGACTAATCTGTCCCTCAAAAACAACTCAGAATTCTCGATTAAAGAATCTTCTAAGTAGCATCATAAATATGGATATGATTTTCATCTAGTTTCCTAGGTATTCAAACGAAATGTTTGATAAAGTAAATAGATGAACAATCTTACATCTCCATAAGGAGAGTACTATTAGAACTCTTTCAAGAAATTACCCTAGTTTCAACCTATTTCATTAGCTGCCTTGGTTGTGAGAAGAATACAAAGCTTTTAGTTGTCCATCACTTTCCTTTTTCTTTTGCTAACAATCAAAGGCAAAATTATTAAACTATCTACCTTAATAATGCATTTATAATTTTTGAAAGACTTTAATTAATCATACTCTCACCGGATGTTGAGGAGAACATGTTTACTGGCCAAGGTTTTTGAGGGGGCAAAAAAAGGAGATGTCTAAGTTTCTCTCAAAAGGCAAATTAGTTGAAACATAATTTTTTATATTAATAATAAATTTGTTAAAGAATTATTATGAGAAAATAAAAACAAATGAGATAAGCCCAATATTGCAAATCATAAGAAAGATGAGTGTTATAGAGTTAAACCTGAGCGGAGGCCTCCAAAATTATTCCAAAAAAATACGAAAAAGAGAAAAAGAAAAGAAAAATAAATGCACACACTCATTGTTAGCTCCGAACCTCTCCCTTAGAGCAACTTGCTAAAATAAAAATTAAAGAGCAAGATCCTAAATTTAAGAGGAAAAAAATTACCTTGGGGCAAAGTTTTCCAACCAAATTATCATGACTAAAAGTCAACTGCAATTAATCGATAACATAAACATGAAACAAACAAATTAAGCTACAATCTTGTATCTTTGTAAATAAACATATATGTAAGGATGAGAGAAAATGAAAAAATATGTATAATAGTGGTATTAAAATTAGTGGCAATACAATAATGAAAGCGACAATTAAATAGTCGTTCCATGTTATAACTTATAATCACGGCTAGATTAAGATTTCAACGAACTTCTTCAAGAACCCAGATTTCTTTTAAATAACGTAACTCTCAGAAGAATAACTATATGTTTACTTCCACTACTAAATTAAGACATTTTTTTTAAACTGCATCATTGAACAAAGAAAGGTAACAATATAAAAAGAAAAAAGAATACTACTAAGAGATATATTTGTTATTGCCTTCCTTCTCTTCCCAATTTGCAAACCAAAAAACAAATCCTACTATTTGAACACATGCAACTTGATTTATCTCTCATGAATTATAATAATATATTAAACGTTCATGTGAAGCGGAAAGAATGAAAGTAGTCACTCATGAATCATAATAATATGTTAAACGTTAATGTGAAGTGGAAAGAATGAAAGTAGCAAGGCGTAAAATGTATTGATGAATCATAATATATTAATAAGGAAAGGATAAAATTTAATTTGATAGAAACTGCTGGACATCTTTATTATCAAATTGGTAGAAGAAACTGTTAGGCTTTTTCAATAAATAAAAAGATGTCTTTTGCTTTTTCAAGAAAACATTTAGCATTTTTTTTTTGTTAGATAGTTGAAGAGGCATGATATATGAGCTAATAACTCAAATGGTCACTCAACTAAGGATTTTTATCTCAGAGAGTCAGCCATCTTTTACTTTAAAAGTCACTCAATTATGACTCTTTTACTTAGAAAGTTACTCAAGCTATTTAATTTTTTTTTTAATTAAAATTTGCTTGTATGGAATTTTTATTTAAAACAAAAATGCTAAAAAAAAATAAAAAAGTATCAATTTAAACCATTTAATGACCCAACCCGACCCTTAAATTAATCTCTATTCCCGCCTCTTTCTCATTTTTCTTCTTCTTGTCACTTTTTTCCTCTTTTAATTAGGGCATCTCAAATTACCACGAATTTCTTGATTTACAATTCCAAGGGAAATTCCTTTTTTAATTTGTATTTCTAGGGAACATTGTCACAATTTTCTCCTCTCAATTCTTCTATCCTTTTTTTCTTTCCCTTCCGTCTCACTAATTAATTTTTTAACTTCTCCAAATGGAAGACCCTTTTCACGGCTAGAGATGGTGTCACGACCCAATCTACCGGGCTGTGCGGGCGCCTCTCTATGCACCTAGATAAACAAACCCTAACCACCCATCCAACAGGAAAAATGCGGAAAATAAAAAATAAACCCTAAAAAAACCTTTTGGATATACGAAAAACCCTTACAACATCCTTTTTATGGAGATTACAACCAACAGTTTTACAATTTAAATTTACCCTCCCTGGGACCTAGTCTAAACAGGTATAAGAGCTACTACATGATTTATATAGAGAAAAGTAAATGAGACACAACTTCTGTCATGGAGGAAGGACAGAAGCTGTTGCACATCACCATCGTCATGTACCTATGAAACATCACCAACCCTACAATCAGACTATACCCAAAAGGGTATAGCAAGAGTAGAGTCAGTACAACCACACATACTGGTAGGCATCATCGATCTACCCGAATCCACACGTACCATCATATAGAAAAACCAAGAAAACATAAAAATAAACAATGTAGCTCCCTCTTTCGCCTTTCACCCTTACCAGACCGATCTCAAACAATCGTCTACTCACCCCCTTACCTCAATCCTTTCTATTCCTTCCGCTTCCAACTTCCTCTCTCTCAGGTCTTCCGAGTCACACTAAGCTTAGACTTCTCAAGTAACACTAACCTTAGACTTCCCAAGTCACACAACCTTAGACTTCCCAAGTCTCATAACCTTAGCCCAAGTCACACAACCTTAGCCCAACCGCTAAATCCAACTCTGACTACCTCACCATTATCCTAGTCAATTCCCATGACTATGCATCCAAAAATAACCCAGTCCCTGTCATTCCATACCCACTACACCCAGGGCACTACACACAATTACCCGGACCCGTCCTGGATCCTTAGACAATTCTTCCCAGGATATCACCCGCTAGTCACACAATGTCAAACTCCCAGTCATTCCCCTAGTTTATCAACCACATGTAAACCACTCCACAATCATGATCAGCATTCCACAACAAACAACCATTATACCTCATTACATATCCCGGACACACCCTGGATCCCCTCTAGACAACACCTAAGTGTCAGACATACAACCCGATCTACCAAGACCAAAACTCGCAGAGCAATTCAAATAATCCCGGCCTCTTCAGGACCAATATACATAACCACATTTCAAGTTCACAACCCGGTCCACTCATGGAACCAATACCAACTACAATAATGCAAAAAATATCAATGCAACAAATGCAGTAAATAAACCCGTACCAGGCATAGTACCCGAGCCAACCGTTAGTATATCCCGTACCAAGCGTGGTACCCGAGCCAACCGTACCGTTAGTATATTTCATACCAGGTGTGGTACTCGAGCCAACCGTTAGTATTTCTGTACCAGGCGTGGTACCCGAGCCAACCAAATGTCAAACAATCCACAGTGACAACATTGAACAATCAACTTGTAAACCAACAAGAAAAATACACAGTTCGATTTACCAGACTGTTAAACAGGTCTATCAGACATTCCTATTCAACCCCTAAGCAATGCATCTCATACAATTACTTAGATAACAGTACACAACCACACAAAGCATACAGAAATCAAGCCATCACCTACCCTCTTTCCCGGGTATATAACTTAGCCTCGACCTCCGTCCGAAGACTAAACACACTCACCCTTTATTTACATATAATGAACGGTTTTCCTTTTTAGCATAATTTATCAACCACATTGATTTCTGAACTTACATAGATAATAACAATATGAATTACCACCCCTTAGCCCTTAGCAAAACCAATGACTACTCATCATGCCCTCCACATTCCTGAAACCTCACTTAGGAGTTTCCCATTTTCATACCCATTTAGTTATCCTTGCAATTCTCAGTTCCCCGAACCTTCCTGACATTCCAAACCCTGAGTCCTATTATTTTAGCATACCAAGACAACATAAACAACCCAAAATAAATACCATCAACCCACAATTCAATCCAACCAATCTCTAGCTCACTCATAACCAATACCGAATCCACCAGACTCTGTGCCCGAAAGACTAATCATGGATTCTCCTTTCCTACTATACAATAAGTACAGAATGTAAGCAGGTCTATCTACTCAAATAAAAACCTAGCCTACTTGGGAACCAAGCAGCTACAAGGATGTATTTCTGGCTCCGTGAAGGCCTTTCTGGCTGGGTAATGATCCTGGAATCCGCTGTGTCCCTCGTCATAGTCCCTCCTCCTCATGGTTTTCTAGTCTTGGAGTAGCATGGGAGGGTTTTTGGAGAAACCCTCGTATGTTTTCCAACTGAGAAGGAGAAGTCTTTTTATTAAATCCCGTTCAGAGGCTACTATCTCCCGGCAGTCCGCTATAGCGGATAAAATACTGCTATAGCGGAGTGACGTCAGCCCAGATGATTTCCAAAAATCTGAACTTTTTTGTCACATTACCCACTTAAAAGCAAAAAAAATATTTTAGATCGTTCTCGAAATTTCAAAATATCGTGGTTCCTGAAATAACGACGGACCCGGTCGTTACAACAGATACTAATTTACCTATAGTTCATCCCCGAACGATTCCAATATCAAGAAAACAAAAAAAAGAAAGTAGCCTGGGGACCCTCACTGTCCGAATTGACCGTGTAACTTACGAACCTATATGAAAACCAGCCCTCTCTTGACTAGTCGTACTGATTTGAAGGAGATTAGACGATCTTTCTCCCTCGAAGAATTTGAATTACCCATGAAAATTTGCACGTGACCCTCCGAGTACCCTAGAAATCCGAGATCTTGGACAATGTCGGAGCAAAGGAATTTGAAATTACCTGAGAGAACTTTTCCATTTTACAAAATAAACTGACTGACCTCCGGTATAGCGGATAATGCTCCGCTATGGCGGTCCCGCTATAGCGGAACACCGACCGCTATAGCGGTTAACTACAGATCGAAATAGGGGAGAAATGGATTTCTTTCCCCATTCTCCCTATATTTCTTCCAAAGAAAATACTGCATTCTCTCCCGATCACCTCACTCCCGACGTCAAAATTTCCAGGTAAGACTCATTTCTACTTGTTTCCTTACTTCTTTGCACGAATTTAGACATGATTTTGGTAGAAAACAAGGGTTTGGGGTATACATTATAGTGGGTTTTGAACTTGAACCTTAGGTTGGATTTTTATTGGATTCCTGAAGCATGGATGCTTCCTTTATATTTACAATGCCTCCAAGGCATTATGGGCGTAAGGATTACACTAGTTTTGGCCAAAAAGGGGCCAAAAATAGGGTGGGAGGTAAAGGGTTGCTCTTGAACAAAAGTTGTGATTTGGACAGAATTTAGGGGTTATAATGCCCAAATATTTGTAGAAAACAGTAATAGAATGCTTTAGGAGCACTGATCTGAACTTGGATTGTTAAAAACAGAGTTTTGGGTCAAGGGACGCCATTGATGCACCCCTTAAAGCTTTGGGGATGATGAATACCGCTATAGCGGTTGGGCTCCGCTATTGTGGTTCTGCTACGGCGGATATTTTTCCGCTATGGCAGTTCCGCTATGGCGGTTCTGCTATGGCGGACGTCCATCTGCTATAGTGGAAGGCTACGAACCAGTAGCTTCCCAAGCTAATACTTAGAAAATTTTCCCCCTTTTTCTAAATCCCTTATGCCTTACCGAGTTCTAATCCAGTTTCCTTGCTATATTATAAGTTATACTTCCAATGGCTGAAGGAGGACAGTTGCCCGTGTATGATTATGATCCTTTTCCCGATGAAGCTAGTCGAGAGAGGTTCATGGACTACCAGAGACTGGGAATTTGCTATGAGAGAGGGTGCAAACTGACATTGGTGGACAGAAAAGCAGCCGCCTTCCACCGCAAGGTTAGAGAGTTTGGTTGGGAGTCCTTGCTAGTAGATCCTTCTCTCACACAGACAGGATGGGTACGGGAGTTCTATGCCTTTCTTCCTACAGTCCGTTTAGATGAGCCTAACCCCACCATCCTTATCCGAGAAGTGGACGCCCTCGTGGACGCTCAGACTATTAATGGTGTGTTTGGAGTGCCTCACGTCTCCAATGATGCATACGAGGCCAAGGCAAGGCTTTGGGACATGACTTGGTTGAGAGATACCTTGGTGAATGCAGAGTTCAGAAATCAGGTCTACTGGGTCAGCCCCGAGGGCGTCACGAGCACCTACTTTTCCGTGAAGGCTAGGATGTGGTTAAACTTGGTATCCCAGAGAATCCGCCCATCGGGTAACAAGACCGACGTGACCTATGCCTAGGCCCTGAATTGCTTGTGCCATGCAAGGCAATATCATGAATGTGGAGGAGCAGATCATCTCTGAATGGAAAGACTTCTGTCGTGGTCATAGAAAGGGCCATTACCTTCCGGGCTTGGTGTATGAATTAAGCAGGCGGTTTGGGCTGCCTGAGGACCATACTGACTTGGAGGTGGCTATGGACGACCCCTTTGACCCCGTCCGAGTGAAGGTGGTCTCCAAGAAGAAGAGGAAGATGGATGAAGCCGGGAGCAGTCAGCCGGTTGAGGAGGTCGATGATGATGATGATGATGACACTCCTGCGCCTTCCCATCCCCATCCCCTGATCACTGGCACCCAGCTAGAGGAGATATTAGCCGCGGTCCATAGGTTCACAAAGGGCACCGCCGCGGGAGGTACAGCCCCGCCCCTACTGCTCAGGACTTTGCTGCACTCCAAAGGGAGTTAGAGGAGGAGAAGAAGAAAAGGCACTCCCGGGACCGTATGTTGGAAGACCATCAAGGTCATGTTCTCTTGTGTTGCCTCGGGCCAAGAGTTTTCCACCCTGGAGTCCGAGGACATGCAGGAGTTTCCCTTCTTGAGCGATGATGAGGCTTAGGACCTCCCCCCCCCTCCTTTTTACCTTCAAACAATTTACAGCTTTTTGGTTGCCCCCATTTGGGGCTTGTGTTAGACAATATTTCCCTTTCCTTTTCCCTTTTTTTTTTATTATCGCACATGGATGTTGGTTTTAAACAATTTCCCTTATATGCATAATATGGTAGTTAAATCGTTGATTTCTTGTTTTACCTAGCAATTTATAGCTTAATTTCCTGCTTTGAAATAGTCCTGGGAATGAATGAAAAATAGGGGAAAACAGGGTGAGGTTTCTGCCTCACACCCTTTTGCTATGACGGTTGTCACTCCTCCATAGCAGTATCGTTGTAGAGATGAAAATTTTGCTATAGCGGGATCGCCATAGTGGTACAGTTTTGATATGGTGGTCCCAACGGTGACATCCCAAAAAAATTGAATTTTCCAGCAAGTGTACCCTTCCACTTTCCCGGTTATCATCGTCTAACCCCATCGATCCTGCCATGGTCTTAGACTACCCCCAAGACCATTCCTGGCAATGCATATATCAAAACTCAGCACCAATCACAATAGAATTTAAAAGGACAATTGTTCCCAATAATACCTTCCCACTATTACACATGAATAACTCCCTTATTCTCATGGTTTCCAACCAAGTCCCGACCGTCCTGAAATTGAAGTTTCCCTATAGTCACAATTTCCACTCCCTTATCATCTTAACCAATGATAAGTACTTTTCAGGACGTGATACAATTTCAGTCAATACAATTAACAGCTATGCACAGACCCAAGACACACTACCTTTAACTTATGACCCTCTGCAGACTCACCATTCATTTCAAGGCAACCAAGTTCAAACAATTCAAATAGGTCTTACAAACACAGTAATACACAACATTTTCACTTCAGGCCACAACAAAAATTAAGTCATATACATTCACCTTCTATTCGCATTCATGGATGATCATCAGTCGGCTATCCATGTATTACCACAGCCTTTCAGGCTAGATACCAATTGGAACCTTCTCGGTTCCAAATTTCCTTGCTTGTCTTATTACAATCGGAGTACAATGGCCCCCCTTTACTTTGTCGAGATACTAATTGGGAGCGAGAGATACCAATTGTACTCAACCCATACAAGCAAGTGAATGAACCGCACGAAAAGGAATGAAGGAAGAGAGATGTTTTCTAGAATGCTTCATAGCCTCCCAAAGATTAGATGTGGACATCAACACACCAATCCGCAGGACTCTATTTGACATTTTGCTCTTGTACTGGGAAACCGATAACCTAGGCTCTGATACCATCTATCACGACCTAACCTATCGGGCCGTGCGGGCACCTACTCTATACACCTAGATAGACGAACCCTTACCACCCATCTAATAGGAAAAATACAGAAAATAGAAAATAAACCCCGAAATAACCTTTTTGATATACAAAAAACCTTTACAACATCCTTTTTATGGAGATTACAACCAACGATTTTACAATTTAAATTTACTCCTTCAGACCTAGTCTAAACAGGTACAAGAGCTACTATAAAATTTATATAGGGAAAAGTAAATGAGACACAACTTCCATCACGGAGGAAGGACAGAAGCTGTTGCAGATCACCATCATCATGTACCTATAAAATATAACCAACCCTGCAACCAGACTATACCCAAAAGGGTATAGCAACAGTAGAGTCAGTACAACCACATATACTGGTAGTCATCATTGGTCGATCTAAATCCACACGTACCATCATATAGGAAAACCAGGAAAACATGAAAATAAATAATATAGCTCCCTCCTTCACCGTTCACCCTTACCAAACCCGATCTCAAACGATCGTCTACTCACCCCCTTACCTCAATCCTTTCTATTCCTTCCGCTGCCAACTCCCTCTCTCTTAAGTATTCCGAGTCATGCTAAGCTTAGACTTCCTAAGTCATACTAACCTTAGACCAAGTCACACAACCTTAGACTTTCCAAGTCACACAACCTTAGTCCAAGTCACACAACCTTAGACTTCCCAAGTCACACAACCTTAGACTTCGGAAGTCACACAACCTTAACCCAACCGCTAAATCTAACTCTAACTGCCTCTCTATTATCCTAGTAAACCCCCATGACTATGCATCTAGAAATGACCCAGTCCCTGTCATTCCAGACCCACTACACCCAGGGCACTACACACAATTACCCAGACCCATCCCGGATCCTTAGACAATTCTTCTCAGGATATCACCCGCTAGTCACACAATGTCAGATTCCCAGTCATTCCCCTAGTTTATCAACCACATGTAAACCACTCCAGAACCATGATCAACAATCCATAACAAACAACCATTATACCCTATTACATATCCCGGACCCATCCTGGATCCCCTCTAGACAACACCTAACTGTCAGACATACAACCCGATCTACCAAGACCAAAACTCATAGAGCAATTCAAATAATCCCGACCTCTCAAGGACCAATATACACACCCACATTTCAAGTTCACAACCCGGTCCACTCATGGAACCAATACCAACTACAATAATGCAAATAATATCAATGCAACAGCAGCTGTATCCGTATCAAGCCTACCATCTCTTCTCACGAAAGACTTTCCATCCTGAAGGAGGGGAGTATGGTATAAACGTATCATTCCAGCGCACATGGGCTTAGCGAGAAAATCTCCATACCAGGCGTGGTACCCGAGCCAACCGTTAGTATATCCTGTACCAGGCATGGTACCCGAGCCAGTCATTAGTATATTTTGTACTAGGCGTGGTACTCGAGCCAACCATTAGTATTTCCATACCAGGTGTGGTACCCGAGCCAACCAAATTTCAAACAATCCACAGTCACAACAATGAACAATCAACTTATAAACCAATAAGCAAAATACACAGCTCAATTTACCAGACTGTTAAACAGGACTATCAGACATTCCTAATCAACCCCTAAGTAATGCATCGCATACAATTACTTAGATAACAGTACACAATCACACAAATCATACAGGAATCAAGCTATCACCTACCCTCTTTCCCAGGTATATAACTTAGCCTCGACCTCCATTCGAAGACTAAACACACTCACCCTTTATTTACATATAATGAACGATTTCCCTTTTTAGCATAATTTATAACCACATTGATTTTGGAACTTACATGGATAATAACAATATGAATTACCACCCTTTAGCCCTTAGCAAAACCAATGACTACTTATCATGCCCTCCGCATTCCCAAAACCTCACCTAGCAGTTTCTCATTTTCATACCCATTTAGTTATCATTGCAATTCCCGATTCCCCAAACCTCCCAGACATCCCAAACCTTAAGTCCAATCATTTTAGCATACCAAGACAACATAAACAACCCCAAATAAATACCATTAACCCACAATTCAATCCAACTAATCTCTAGCTCACTCATAACCAATACCAAATCCATCAGACTCCGTGCTCAAAAGCCTAATCATGGATTCTCCTTTCCCACTATACAATAAGTACAGAATGTAAGTAGATCTATCTACTAAAATGAAAACCTAGCCTACCTGGGCACCAAGCAGCTGCAAAGATGTGTTTCTGGCTCCGTGAATGCATTCCTAGTTGGGTAATGATCCTAGAATATGATGTTCTACGTCTCTCCAGCCATAGTCCCTCCTCCTCATGGTTTTCTAGTCTTGGAGCAGCATGGGAGGGGTTTTGGAGAAACCCTCATATGTTTTCCAACTGAGGAGGAGAAGTCTTTTTATTAAATCTCGTTCTGAGGATACTACCTCTCGGCAGTCGCTATAGCGGATGGCCTTCCGCCATAGCGGTTCCGCTATTGCGGATAAAATACCACTACAGCAGAGTGACATTAGCCTGTATGATTTCTAAAAATCTGAACTTTTCCATCACTTCACCCACTTAATACAAAAAAAAATATTTTAGCTCGTTCTCAAAAATTCAAAATATCGTGGTTCTTGAAATAACGATGAACCCGGTCGTTAAAGATGGTAATAGGATGGGGAAAACTTTGACCTATTAAGATTTTGACCCGGGTCGCCTTGTCCTGTTTAGTATTTTTTTAAAAAATTCCTTGTCCTACCCCACCACATTCATGGTATCTTTCATTTCTTCTTAAGAAACAATGTCCTTCAATTTACATCACCATTATCGTTCTCTGTATCAACCAAATGTTTTGTTAGCTCCATTCCTTTGGTTGCAGCAGGTTCAGCCATTTCTGTTTTCTATTTTGAAACTATAACAAAATAAAAATAGCAAGAGAAAATAGTGGAGTGACTATACATTAATAACCATAATAACTGAATATATCATTAGAAAGAAAAGGAACAAACCATCTAAATTTTTTAAAACATGTTATGTGTGTGTGTTAGGAAAATTTAGAAGTATATTTGAAATGAAAAAGGATGACTTTGCATATATATAGGAGTGCAATATATGGTGTCAACTTTGTTTTAACCATCCACCTTTATTTTTATGTAACAGTAACAAGAATTTGTTGTATATTAGGCAAATGTTTGTCTAATAGATAGGACCTTTCTGTAGGCATGATAAAGATCTGGCAGCTTTGACCCACCCCGTCTCTCCGCTATTTAAAATTTTAAAAATGTAAGCTTTGACTTGCCTCGCTCTATTTAAGCATTACCCTGCCCTACCCTGTTATACCCTTGCCCTGCCCTGCCCTGCCCTGCCCTGCCCTGCCCTGCCCTGCGCTGCCTCGCCCCACCCTAATTGTCATCCCTATTCATATCATACTAAATCTATCTTCCATCAAATCAACCAAATATCTTTTTCCATTTCTAAAGATACTTTCAAAATATTGTTGCAGTTAAACAGACAAAAAAATAGGCAAGGTTACACGCGCACACCTTTTTAAAGGATGTAATATTCTTGCTCCGAGAAAATACTGATTTGGTTCTTGTGCAGTTTGTTTCTTCGTTATGAAGCAAATAAAAATTCTAATGATGTTTTGATTTTTTCTAGTTAACAAACCATCATAGTTGTTGGATTCTTGTATGTTTTGATAATTGAAAAAATAGTAAAACACGTACATTAATCTATTTCTATTACTTATTCCATCATGCAAAGTCCAACTTGCATTAGGATTCTTTGAAATAAAGGAGCCTCAAGTAGAAAAGATTTCAAAGTCTGCACAAAATATGAATCAGATAAGAGTCTACATATTATAAGGAGTATACATATGGATAGACCAAGAGAGTCCAAGAAAGAAGAGAGTTCTTGTGGAGTTAGAAGTCTACTCGCGTGAGAACTCAAAGTCTGTAAAAAGCACGAATCAGAGTTAGTGTTTGACTACAACACTCAAGAAGATAGTCCAAGAAGCATGGGAGTCCTTGTAGAGTTAAAAGTCTACTTGGTTGTGAAGATCAATAAAAGTTATATATATTCAAGGACTTCTAAAATAAGATTCATGCACTCATACTGAGAGAAAAAAGGCAGAACACGAGTAAATAAGTAAGAATAATATTTGAGAGAGTTATGCCTAGATATTCAAGTGCTACCAGTATGAATAACTAGGTTGAAGGACTTGTTCCATAGGAATAAACTTTACAGTTCTTGAGTCTAGTTTTTAATATTGATGAATCGAGTTGTAATTTCATGCTTTCTTAGTACCTGTGTGTTATAAACTGGTTTAGGAGTTTAGTCTTCAAGTTGGGATAACTCGAAGACTTGGGAACACAAACTTTGGAAGGTTTGTGTATTTTTAAAAATTAGAGTTAGATCCTAGGGTTGCAAGAGTTTTGTAATCTGATTTTCAAGTCGAGAAACTTGAAGTGAGATTCAACAGTCTGGGGAGATTATTGAATATTAGGAATTAGTCTATAGAACATAGAAAGGCGGGATGCCCATGACGTGTACGTGTCGGATGAACCAAATCCTCATCCTGTTCTTGATCCAATATGGAGACAGGGTATGTTCGTTATACCCTTCATGACTCGTTTAGGAATAACCAATTCATGGGGCGCTTTATCACTTAGTTTTCGACTTTTCGGGAATATCTTAGCTGATGAATTAGTAGTTGTTGTTCTTGTTTCTTTAGTGGTAAGAATGGGTTTCGTTCTAGTGCTCGAAAATAATATTCCAAAGCTCTGTTTGGGAAGTAAGAAGCCCCTTTGACATCTCTTCATCTGCAAATAATTCTCGATGTTATAATTCCTTAGGTTATAGAGTTTGTAATCTTTTGTTGAGAGACTCATTATACTTAGTGAAGTTTGGGTTAAATCTTATAGAGGTACAGGCCATAGTTTTTACACCTTTTGTGAGCTGGGTATTTTCCATATAAAACTATCATGTTCATTATATACTGTGTTTACTGCTTTCGTTAAAATACGTTAGGCAACTTATTTCACTCATAGGCAACTCGTAAGTTAAATTCACTAAAATATCAGGTCGTGTAGAATATTGATTGGTATCAGAGCAGGTATCTTGTTAAAATTCTAACACCTTAAGATAAGACCTAAGATGAATTCTGCACCACCAATTAGACACTGTGAAGGACAATCCATCACCAAGCTTCCTCTTTTCAATAGATCTCACTTCATCTAGTAGAAGGCTCGTATGGAAGACTTCATTCAGGCTGAAGTTTATGAAATATGGGATAGAATCACTGAGGGTCCCAAAATCCTTATGAAAATAGTTGAATGTGCGCAAATGAAGAAAGTGAGAAGTAAATTTACTCTAGAGGATCTCATCTCCCTCAAGAAAAATGCAAAGGCCAAAAACATTCTTTTTTGTGGACTAGGTCCTGATGAATACAACAGAGTCTCAAGTTATACCACTGCCAAAAAAATCTGGGATGCGCTAGTGAATGCTCATGAAGGAACAAGTCAAGTAAGAAAGTTTAGGTTTGCTATGCTATTCACTGAATATGAGATATTCAAAAGGGAGGATGATGAGACATTGCAGGAAATGATTACTCGACTGACTATTTTGGTAAATAAACTATCATCACTAGGAAAGGTGCTAACAACTGAAGAACAAGTTGATAAGGTCTTAAGGATCTTGCCTAAAGCAAACTGAGATGTGAAAGTTACTGCTAAAAGAGAAGCAAAGGACATTACCACGATGACTCTTGATGAACATAGACATCTTCAAAAGGGTTGAAAGTGGATACAAATCACTGGCTTTAAAGGCTTCTGATAGTGAGGACTCAGACTTAGATGAAGAACAGATTGCATTCATCCCCAAAAATTTCAAACAGTTCTTCAAGAAGGGAAATGGCTACGAGAGGAAAGGAACAAGTAGCAAAACTCAGTCTAATAAAAACCTCAGCTTGGATGCTTCAAGTGTAGGCAGATGGATCACATGATCAAAGAGTATCCATTATGAAAAATTGAATGGAAAAAAAAGAGAAATGAGAAGGAACAAAGATCAAAAGACAAATTTGATTTCAAAAAGAAAGAGGTTGTTGCTATGATAGTTGCATGGGGATTAAGATTTGATGAAGTTGATGAGACTGCACTTATGGAAATAGGTGATTCTGACCTGGAAGAAGAATAAGAAGACAAATTTGAGGTAAGTCTGCTTGAACTTAAAGAAAAACTGCATCTCTTCTCTAAGAAAAGATAGATCTCATTGATGAATCCTTTAATTGATCATCTTCATGACTTGACTGCGGTCAAATATCAGTTACTCAGTGCACTTGCTAGTCTCAAATATGAATACTTTGATATTGAGAACATCAAGAGTATTATTGAGAAAGAAAACTATACTTTGAAGGAACAGGTCAAACAACATGGTTCCACCATTGATACGCCCAAATTACACCTCCAAAAGAAAGTATAAAGTGGTCGTTGTCAAATATAAAACCTAACTGAGGTTAGGATCGATCCCACGAGGAATATGGAAGAAATACATCAGTAGTGTATATTTAATCATTCGTCCTTATTTCAAAGGGGGGGGGGTATGTATCAAAAGTAAAGATAGAAATTATTAACAATTTAATATTTAATTGTATTCAAAGAATTAAAGGTAACTAGGACTGTGTTCACCATGATTTCATAACTTAGGAGGTATACACTATTAATGATCTATTATGGTTCTTAACATACAAGATCGGTAAGTTAGGTTCACCTAAATCCTTGGTCCGGCAGATAGATGAATTTCACCACATGCCTTGGTCCGGCCGTTGGTGTATGATTTACTAACCCTTACCCTGGATCCCAGATTAGCTATTCCCGGACAAGGTCAAGCTATTAGATGAGGGTTGGTAGCCTCAAATCTCCGTTGTTAAACAACCCTTTTCTCATCCGTTACCTCCTTGGTCCGGCAAGTAAGAATAAGGAGAGTTCTAACATTTGCAACCGTTAAAAAGCAATCAAAATGAAGGAAAGAATAATACATGCATAAACACCGCCCTAAAATCATTAAATGTTTAACCTACGTTTGTTAATTCATCATAATTCCCACAATCCTAGTTATGGTATTTAGCTACTCATGCTTGCAAGAATCATAGAATAATACATAATAAAAGACTTACTGGTATTAATCATGAAAATTACCTCAAAGTAGAAAAATATATAATCTAAGAACACAAATAAATAATAAAGGAGAAGAATAGAATAAACCAAAATTCTTCGGCCTCCACGGCGGTTCTTAGTTTTTTTGAGCTTACAAAATTAAAAGTAAAAAAGTATATCGGTTTTCTAAAGATTATTCTTATGGACTATTTATAAATGTAGGAAAAAGCCTCAAATAAAATAACTGAGACCAAAACGAATTGGGAAACCAAAATCCAATTAAATTAGGATTGCACTGTACGTATGTTGCTGCCGCCGCCTTTAATTTTACTACTAAATTCCTTGGCTGCCACATGGCAGTCATCTGCAGCACCCTTCAATTCAATTGAACTTTAGTTGGCAACTACTCTAACTACTGTGCCTCAGCCACAACTAGGCTCACTGTAGAATTTTGTTATGATGCAATATATATACTACCGTTATTAACCCAAAAAAATAAAAAATTGAACTTTAGTTCATACGTATGAATAATAATAATAAAATATTACATTCAATCCATTAAGTTGTCTGCTTGATTTCCTTATATGATTTCTCATTTTTAATTCGTTTCTTCTCCAAATTTCTTCAACTTTCCACCATTTTAATTCTACACATAAAATGCCCAATATAAGAATAATTTATAAAATCAATGCTCAAAAAATGATAATAAAAAGACTAAATATGAGGTAAATAATGAGTAAATATATGTATTTTTAGCCTCACATCAACACCTCACACTTAGACTCTTGTTCGTCCTCGAGCAAGCATTAAAGCTCATCTAAGAAAACTAAGTATGCCACCACTTTGATTGATACAAACACTTAGGCCATGTAACAAATCACAACATTAAGACACTTCCCGGTCATTATGTAAGATATAGAACAAAAATAAAACTCTAACCACCTAACCTCAAAGATGGACTTTAACTCATCAAATTAAGTTTTCTCATCTACTCTATCAAATAAAGCTAATAAAATCACCTATCTATCATGAAACAAGTGCCCTCACAAAAAAAAAATTATCCACACACTCAATTCAAAGAATCAAATATAAATTAAGGACTTAGAATCAAAGAAAAAGTCTCTCACTCACAAAAGAATTCACATATATGCACAAAGAACCATAGGCTTGCCCATTATGTACATCTCCACCAATTAAGTATGCTCGAATAGAATCAAATAGGACTTTTATAGGTTGTAATGTTGGCTAGGGGACGGGTAGGAAAGTATATAGTAGTGACTTATACTTTCCTAAGCACTTTGTACTTTTTGAACTTCATCACCCATTTTTTTTCACCCTTTTTTTCAGCCCTCTCTTCAATTATTTTCACTAGTAATTCTTATCATATCAAGAACGCTTCAATCATTTTTTTTTCAAGAAATTTTCTCTTTTTTTTCATGTGACATTCTTTTCTAGGAGGGCCTTTTCATCACTTTGTAGCTATCATTAGTCACTTTTTTTACTCAATCATCCCTTTTCTTCAAATTTAATAATTTTATCATGGTCCATGCTACAGTGCTTATGGAAGCAGGGTGCAAAAACTAGGGATTCAATAAAAGGATCAAGGCAAAAAATACGGCTACCAAACGAAAGGCTACAAGCTCAAAGAAGTAACTAGTGATATAATATCTGAAAAGGCTAAAATTTACAAGACATATAAAATAAAGCCTATATCATCTTCTAAACAGAGCAATGCTTTTTATTTTGCTTCAATAACATGCAGGGCAAGTTCTAGACTAAGATGCAAAATATGGAATATATTCAAAAAATCCTCACCTCACATGGCACAAGTCTCAATCAAGATGGATCAATTCTACTTCTAAGACAGACAAGGTCATATCAAACTACGAAATAAGAATAAGCTTTATACAAAGTCACTACCTTGAGTCTAGGTGTTAAAAAGTCTGCTATTTTATTTTATACTCAAGCACTCACAGAAAAATACTACTCAAACTCAGGCCTAAATATGCTAGTATCAAACAAGTCATCAAGGGTCTTTCTTTTCTCTCCAAAAAAAACTATTCCTTAAAATATAAATTAAAAAAAATCACTCATAAAAAAAATTTACACGATTCAAAGGGCCCCCCTTCGGAAAAGAACCGAGGCCATAAGAAAAACCAAGGGGTGGATGAAATATGCCACTAACAAAAATTAAAAAAAAGGGAAATAAAATATTTTAAAAAAAATCTTTTTGTATTTTTTTTGTTCAAATAAAATAAAATCCTATGGAATACGCACCCTTAACTTACAATTATCGAAAGATTCTCCACCCCACACTTAAAATCATGCTTTGTCCCCAAAGCAATTTATAGAAGAAGAAGAAGAAGAAGATGTCCCCAAAGCAATTTATAGAAGGAGGAGGAGGAGGAGGAGGAGGAGGAGGAGAAGAAGGGTGAGAGATACTCCTTGAGGCCCTCTAGGGCCTAGCTAACAACATGATTTATCGTATTTTTTATCGAGGGTCGCGCGATCCCACACTTAATGTAATGACCCTCCAGGTCATTTTCTGCCTTTCATCCTTTTTTCGGTGTTTCGAGCTTTCCCTCAGCGGCTTCAGGTCGTTTATGACTTGCTGGGACCGACAGTTTGGTGCTCGGTCCGTTCGTTAGGTCGTTGTGACCATTTCCCTGTTTTAGCTTTTAAAGTTAGTAAATCTTTGACTTTGGTCAACTTTCTTGGTTAACGCACTCAAAATCAAATTTCAACAATTCTGTTGGCTTCAAAACGAGGATTTTGGTCTAGTGAGACCATTGGTCTGAGTCTGAGTGCCTTTGGTTTGGTTTTGTGTGGCTTTGTGTGTTTTGGAGTCAGTTTAGCTGGTAGGGTTGACTTTGGTCAACATTCGGAGAAGACTGTTGATGTGCCGCTATTTTACGGCACTTTTGATTCCTTTAAGCTAAGAACAATCGTACGTTTTCAAGCAACCATTGTCGTTTTTGATGTTTTTATGTTGTATTTTTAGGAAATGGAGACAAACATGGAAACGGAAGGAAATACGCAAAAAAGAGCATTCTGGATAAGAGTGACGGCCTGAGTGACGGCCCGTCACACATGTGACGGTCCGTCACAGTGACCGTCAAGTTGAGCTGCTTCACTGCCTAAGAGTGACGGTCCAGGCGACGGTCCGTCAAGCCAGTGACGGTCCGTCAGCCTGGCCGTCAAGTTAAGGCAGACGCGCGACGCGGAATCCGAAAGTTTTTGGGATTGGTTTCCTAGACTCCTATAAATACCCTATGTTAGGTTTATTTTACATGTTGCTTTTCCAATAGTTTTTACATACATTACTCAATAATTTTAGGAGTTTTAGTCGACTTGGAGATCAAGAAACGCGTTTCCTCCTTCTTGGATTCGTGTTCTTGATTTTTCTTGGGATCTTGATTCTTGTTCTTGGATTATTGAAGCTTGTTTTCATTATATTGTAAGAATCTTTTCTCCTTATGATGAATATAACTTTCTTCTCTTCTTCTACAAGCATGATTAACTAAACCTCCCACAACTAGGGTTGTGGGAGCCATGGCTAAAGTAGCGATATAGATTCCGGGTAGCGACGGGTTCAATATATATGATTGTCACATTGTTAATCATTCATGCTTAACGTTTTCTAGTGGTTGCAAATATTAGAACATGCCTAGGTTTAATTTGCTTGAGTAAAGAGATTAAAACCGGGAAACTTGATTAACGACGAGGATTCGAGACTACCAACTCTCATCTTATGATTAATGTTGTAACTAGATTAATCTACTTGATGTTTAGGATTGAAATCTAAAAGCACCCCTTTTCAAGTTCGAGAGAATTGAAAAGTAAATTTGTCTATTTGGTTGAGAAACGTTTAGACGATACCATTAATTCAATCGCATCGTGACACGCATATAGAAAGAACCCCGTTAAGCCTAGAATCGACTTTGTTGCTAACGCCATGGTAAACACTCCCCTAGTTCTCTCTCTCCTATTGATTATCATTCATACGTTAAGTGTTTGTTTTGTTTACAAAGATTGATTACAAAACCCCCTTATTTACCGAAAACTATTGACCATTAGTCACGTACTTCACTAAAGGCTTAATCTTCACCATATTCTCTGTGGGATCGACCCCAACCTCTGTTGGGTTCTATATTTGACTACGACCGCTTACGCTTCGTTAATTTGAAGTGTAGTTTGGGCGTTATCAACGGTCTCGGATGGGAATTTCGTCAGCGTCGTTGGCTCTGAAATGTCAACTTTGGGCTAGGGGGACCTTTGGTTTGGGTTTCGAGGCCTCCGGGCTCATTTTTGAGTTTTGAGTTTCGAGTTGGTTTTGGGCGTGGAGCTCACTTTTGCTGGTTGCTGCATTAAGTTACAGACAACTTTGCTCCTCGCGATCATAAGGACCCCATTACGTTCACAATGGTCTAGTTTCTTGACCATCGCAATCGCGAAGGGTTCCTTCGCGTTCGTAATGTAGCCGGCTGGGCCTGGCTCGGCGTTCTCTTTGCGAACGAGGCCTGGACCATCGCGAATGCGATGATTGGGCTGGTTGTTCTCGGCGAACGCGGGGGTCCTGTCGCGATCGCGATGAAGGACCCCTGGAAGTTAAATAAAGTTCCAACTTCATTTTCTTCTCCAAAAATCCGAGAAACTCCATTTGTAGGCTCCCAAGCTTAACATTTCCAGCATCCTTGCATAATTTCCTTCACCCAGTAAGTTCCCTCGCCACCCCTCTCTTCATTCCATGGAATTTCTCGTAAATCTCCCGCTAAATTCCCACATTGTTAAATTCTTAGATTTTGGGGATTCTTGTGGAATCTGATTATTGGGGACTGCATACTCGTAAGCTCATGCAACTCAACTCCATAGCGTATTTCTCTTGTTGAGGTAGGTCCCCGCCTCTAAATTTCCGAGCTTTTCATTTCAAATCCCGTGAATTTGTAGCACTTCGGGGCTATTTTGGGCCCTGAAACGAACTCTGTTTGCGCCCAAACTATGGGCATGGGTTCCTTGACTCACCAAGAGAATAATTGTGAATTTTGTTTATTGTTTCATTACACGAACCCCGAGGGTCTTTTTTCGACCCGACTTTTGGCCTAATTTTTCCGTATATCAATATGGGTGTCATTATTCTCGTCTTGACACCTAGTTTATGTTCTTGATAGCGTGATAGCTTTCTGAGGCTGTTCGGAAGGGGAAGGCACATGAGTGACGGTTTGTTCTTGCAGTTCGGCCCCGAGGTAGGTTATGGTTTACCTTCTAGACTGAGTTAGTTGGATTATATATATTTGTATGTTACTGGAATGCTAGGTTAGATTTTATATAGACTTTAGGCTTAAATCCTGTTTATCAGGTTAGTTGGCCATTTCGAGTTTTTAGCACTAGGATTGTATGTTATCGTTATCCCTAGGAGCTTATTTCTTTTGTGTGACAAGTCTAAGACCCTTAGCATGCTTTTAAGAGGCTTTAGGGGTAGAATATAGATTTTACTTTGGTTGGTTTCCGCTTTTATTTCCGCTTTACCACTTTATTCTATCATTTTGTGTAACTGTGGGCCCGAGGC